>LOEQ01005229.1:124641-138268 GCA_001685075.1 Bramus lutescens
GAGAGAGAGAGAGAGAGAGAGAGAGAGAGAGAGAGAGAGAAGGAGGGAGGGAGACAGAGAGAAGGAGGGAGGGAGACAGAGAGAACAAATCTTTTTAAAAGTTTTTAAAATGCAAAGAAAAGAAAAACAAGTAAAATGTGATATTTTTTTTTCCTATGTGGAAGTCTAGAAGCCAAATGAAGTACAGCCTTAGAAATCCTTTGGCCAGATTACCATCTCATCCTTGCATAATTTACAACAGGAAAAAAGCCATGAGCCATAGATATATCAGGATCTATGGGCAGGCAGATATAAATGCACCAGTACTGGTTTAGTTGGTACTGATTTCAAGAAAATAGATCATCAATTTTGGTGTCCATTGTAGAAAAGATAATAAAAGGAACAGGAATCCCACGTAAGATTCCTTTTGATTTACCGGGTTTTGCCTTTTGCCTTTTGTCTCCGGAATTGCATGGCATTTCTTCACTGTTTCATTCAGAGTAACCTTCAGATCTTCTACAGCTTCCTATCAGCACTTGCCAGTCATTAAAGGCCCTTAATCATTTGGTTTTCCGTTCAGTTCAGCACGTTTCTTTTCCATCTTATTCAGTTTAGCATGAATGCTCAGCTCACCTCAATGTACCTGCCGAATTGCATATACCCTCTAATTTAAGCATTTTTAAGTTCTTTGAAGGATTGAAGTATTGTACCTCCATCTCTACTAAAATAATACAGAATAAGCACATCAGCCATTAACTATTCAAAGCAGAAATAAGCCATTGCTGTTTTCTCTAATTCAGATTTTTATCTGAATCCCTGAAAGCAAGGATTAAATAACCTTTTTGTAACATACTGAATCTGATGACGATTGATATCAATGTGCTACAATGAGATACAGCTCAGAATGGCCATCATTAAAATATCTCCAATCAGATTTATAACATTTATTAATATATTTCATATATAACCTATTCCTTAAATACTAAAATGAGTATTCAAACCAGAGCCTTGCTTAATAATCATTCTATTTATTCATGTGCATTTTTATAATGCCAGCACCATAGTGAATTTTTATTCACATTTTCTGTCCTCATAAACATTTTAATTAGAATTTCAAAGAATGCAAACTGCTACAGATCACTTGCCAGAGCCCAAACCCAGAAAGAAAAAAAATATGTTTCATATTCTACCATTAAGTTCCAACACTTTTTTGACTCCCTATGAATTTTCAGCTTTCATTTAGAAATGTCATATCTTTTCTTCCTTTCAGGGAATATACTGTGTTATAACTTCCTAAGAGAGGCTACGTAGTCAGCAATACGTGTTGGAAAATAAACCCACGTTGTCTTCTCTCCAGAGTGTACTGCAATCTCAGACAGAAATTTACTAGAAGGCAGTGAACAATCGTTCTTTACTGTCGTGTTCACAGATGGTTCTTTGGTTGTTGTTCACTGATGAACATGACAACAGGTCCTTACAAAATTGCTAGATAGTAAATATATCTACTCATAAAAATTTGAATATTTGTGAGTAGTATGCCAAATCAAATAAGCTGGGCCTATTTTCTATTTATCATGATGTCACTTCGTAAGGACTGTTTAATGAAGGATATATAATTAATTAAAATAAACCTTATGTTATTTTTCATTTAGAGCTGTACTAGAAAATTTTCACACTTATTTGGTCCAAGTGTTCTAGCTGTCATAACATTAAGGCAAAATTTTATATTTGGGCACTGATCTGAGAGGAAACACATGGATGCAGATGTGCAAAGAGTGGTGTGTTCACTGAGGGATGTGTCTAGGAGTGTAGTCATTTGCTTGTCTGTGAACAGCACCCAGCGTCTGCTAATTTGGTTGAATAAAAATATCTATTTGAAAGCATGACATATTGAAACTATTATCTGTCCTTATTAAACATGCTTAGATTAACAATAAAAGATACACACAGATAATTGTGTCTTTATCTTGAACATTGTCAGGAAAATATTTTATGTGTACTACATTGCAACACCATTTGAAAATAAAAGATAACTTTTCTCCTATGTTAGAATTGTCGGGATAAATGATCAAAGTTTGAGTATCATTAATATCAATCACTTTGTTATAAAAGAAAGCAGAAAATCTGTAGGGGAGAAACACTGGGAGGCTAATTACAGAAATTTTACTGTTGACTTTCTGAAAAAAATTGTGTTCAATTTTTAGCTATCTGAAATCTTTAAAAATCAGATGTTCATAAAAGATTGAGAAGATTATGTCACAATATTACTTATATTATGTGTAACATAAAATATTTCTAAGGGACATAGGCATACATAATGCAGAATAATTGTAAAACTTGTTTTTTTGTAAATATATGGCTTATTATTATAATGTAGCATATTATTTTTCCAGTTTCATTTTTGTGTTTCCATTGAATAGACCATTAGAACATTGTGCACTTCTGAAACTTTATTTTTCCAACAGGCTAGAAAAGTCATTATAAATGTATCAAACAATGTCCATTCAAGTTAATGTTAAGTCTCAGGGCAATTAAATAAGCAAGAAGTGACTAATTGAGAAATATTAAAAAAATTCCAAAATATATGAGAAGCCAATTTAAAAGGATACTGTGTCAAAGAAACCATGTTCATTTAAAAGTATTAGAACAATTTTGTGATTTACCTTCAGTAAAAGTTTTGAAAGAGAATATTCTCAAACAATAAAGAGACTCTGAAAACAATGATACAAAGTTTAAAGCAATTTAAGAAAATGTATGTTTATTTCAAATCTAATAATTTATTTCCCAGGATGTATGATAAATTTACTGCCTCTCATGCAAAATTCTAGGGACCATAAGTAGGTTAAATATTTAATTATTCAGATTATAAATTATTTTAATGCATGCAATGATTTTCCTTAGGATGAGACACAAATATTAACACCAGAATTACTCAATAGAATGTGGCATCATATGACCTGCCATAAAAAAAATGAATGTCTAAAGGAAGGCCTCAAGATGGAAATTTCTTGCTTCATTCATTGTGGATCATCTGATGACAGATTCTATTGTCTCAAAACCAGCAACGGAATTCCTGGCATTCTTATTGCTCAATCTGAAGGTCTATTTAAGGGGTAAAGTATACTCAATCTTAAAACTAGTATGCTATTTTGCTGTCTGGTCTTGCATCAATTTGATAGAAACTAGAGTCATCAAAGTGGAAGATAGTCTATTGTGTGATCTATAACTAAATGCAGTTTTACATCTTCTATTATGTCTAAGAATTTTCTTAAGCTTCTTTACTTTAAATAATTTGAAAGGTCATATGCATGTGTTTGTGTGTTTGCATATGTATGTGTAAACATTTCTACATCTATATATTTATCTTTTTATCTATGGGAACCTACATATATGAGCCTGTTCCACCTTGACTAAAGGTCAGAAAGTTTCAAATTATTTTTGCTCTTTCAAAGTTGTTGACAACAGGTGTGTGTACAAACAAGAGATCCTTACATAGGGTGTGACTACTTCCTACAGCTTATTAAATAATCATAACTATTAGTATGGTAATAAGAATAGTTAATAAACCATCACTGTACAAAACTGATTTGCAACAGTCTATAGGGTTGTTCATACATAAGTAATCAACATTTGGAAAATGAAATCAGAAACAAATACTTTTTTAAGGGATTTAGTGGTAACACAAACCTCAAACTTATGAAAATGGTTTCAAGACTTTCTCAGTGCAGATTAGGAAGATCATCTATTTAAAACCAGTAATTTTATTTCTACAAAACCCATTTGGAAATTTGAAAGGAATTATATTTAGTTCATAAATGAATTTTGAAGGCATGGTCATATTTCTAATGCCAAATGTATTGACCTTGACTCATAACCTATTTGACCTAATATAGCATTGTTTGTTTTAACAGTCTTTAGAAATTGAACTACTTTATATCACCAGTATCACCTCTACTCAATTTATGTATGACACTCATCAAGATGAGCTTTTTTCTTGCAAACAGAGACTGCTTATTTGTTTCCCAGCCACCCAGACCCAAATAATCACACACAAACTATATTAATTGCAACAGTACTTGTCCAGTAGCTTAGATGTATTAATAACTAGCTCTTATATCTTAAATTAACCCATTTCTATTAATCTGTGTATCACTATGGGGCTGTGGCCTACTGGTAAGGTTTTAGCAATCCCTGTGTCCTTCTCCTTGGGCAGCTACATGGTGTCTCCGTGACTCTGCCTAAGCTACATCTTTTCCAGCATGGCTTTACTCTGCTAGGCCATTGGCCAAAACAGCTTTATTCATTAACCAATAACCAGAAGGACATTTCATACCACTTTCTACACATATTTTGTCTAGCAATGGATATTGGCTTTGAGAAAAATCTTCCTTTATTTATTTTAATTGCTCTTTTTCTATGTTTTGCAATGTAATAAATTTTACTGTTAATATAAATATTATTAATGTATTATTTTTGAAAAATAATAATTTAAAAGCTATTATTTACATAGACTGTTTAAATTTGATTGCTAATATGTTGTTATAGATTCTTCTATCCATGTTCATCCAGAATATCATCTTCATATATCATCTTTTTCTGCTTTTGATATTAGTTTAGCAAATCACACATGTAGGTAGCTCATTATTTTGTAAAATATGTTCTTAAATTTGAAATTGTTTTGCTCTGTCTCTAGGACTTTAATTACCATGGCAATGTTATGATGCCTTATGTAAAGAAAATGTTCTAGAAGTTCTGATAATATTTTCACCATTCAGCTTTGTCTTAGAAAGCAGAAAAGCTGTAGTTTAGTGTAGATGGTTATAAATTCTAAAAGGAATATTTTTCTCTTTATTTTTGGAGATACAAGAAAGTGTAATGAAATGCCAACACCATCAATAAAAAATAAGAAAAATGGTTTATTATTTTAGTTAATTCTTATAAAATTTTGATCTTATCAATGAAAAAGAATAATTTGTTCAAGTCTTTTCAATTTTATTCAACTGTTATAATCCATTAGCTCCTTATTAAATATACTATTGCTAAGGTTAAAATTTAAACTGTTTATGGAATAGAACAACACTTATACTTTTCTTCTGGTTGAAGATTTGACTACTCTTTTATTAGCCACGATTGCGCATTGTCTTACAATATGCATCCAGTTGGCTATTAGCTAAAAAAATTCTTAGTGTCAGTATAAAATGAGAATTCACTTTTTTCCTGCTAGAATAATGAGAATAAATTTGTGAAATGAAGTTTGCTAAGTGAGAATTTGCTAAACATATCAGTGTCTTTCTATATAATTTCAGAATAGTGACTTTAATTCTTTAAAAATCAACTACAGTTTGTAAAATTCCAAAATATATGTATATATCTATATGTCTTACATACGAGTCATTTATAGTGTCTCAATACCATATTTCCTTGCATAAAGGGCTTGTTGAATTTCTACAAAGTAGTTTACCATGCAAACTGAAATATTGGAAAAGAACAAGCTGTTATAATTTGAATAAAAATGGCCTCCAGAAGTTCATATATCTGAATGCTTATTCATCAGCAAGTGATACTACATGAGGAAGAATGACTGGGGCTAAAGTCTTGTCGGAGGAAGTATATCAGTGATAATGGGATTTGAGATTTCAAAAGTCCAGGCCAGACTTACTCTCTGTCTCCTTTCCTACTACCTGTGAATACAGGGGGACAACTCTCAGCTACGTCTTCCATACCATGTCTGCTTGCATGCTGCAATGTTTCCCACCTTGATGATAATGGACTGAACCTGTGGAACTGTGAGCAATAATGCTTTCTTTCATAAGAGTTGTCATGGTGTCTCTTGACAGCAATATAACACTGACTAAGACACTTGCGAAAGGGATTATAGGCCAGCTGTAAAGGAATAATGAAGGCTTGATTAAAAGGTGATTGTGTAGATTAAAGAAAAAAGAGACAAAACAGTCCAAACTAGTATATATGCAAAGGTTAATGTATAGTTTGAAGACACATGAGTATCCTTAGAATAAATGAAGAAAATAAGAAAGACGATATTTCAAATAATGAAAAAGTGAGATTTTAGGCTGTGATTTGCCCTGCTTTTGCATTTGTGACTGCTGGTGGATACATCATAAGGAAGCTTTCCCATCAGACTGATCTTCCAAATCAATGCAATATTAAGTTGAAATTCTGTAGCTAAAATCAGTTTCTTTTGAAGTTTTGTTATTGTTGCTGTCTAAGTTTTTGATATGCAAGAAAACCACTAAACACAGTAATATTTTAAATATCTTGGGAAAATAATTATGGAAACTACAGCATTCTGAAGAAAGCATCGCACAGCATTTCAGACTGTCAAACTTGCTAAATTCTCATGCTGAAAGATTTCCTTCTGTTCCAGTTTTACAGAAATAGTTTCAGGTCCTTACTCACAAATATGTGATAAATAAACACAAAAATTTCCCCATATTTAAATGTGTAAAAACTTAGTATTATATTTTATATTTTATTAAAAACCAAATCTGTTTATGATACATAGAATATATCAAAATCAAGTAGTTTACCTATCTTTTCCTTTCAGAATAGTCTTACAGAAAAATGTTTATCTTTTATGTTTGTAAAATTAAATTTGGGGAGAGTCAAAGCAATACCAATTATAATATATATGAGTAATCTATTCAGCAAAAAAGCTTAGTAAAAGACAAGTGCATAAATATTATTAGCTTTCTTTGATGTACTATTATTTCTTTTAAAATCAGTGAGGTTTCCATTTGCAAAGATACATCTAAAAATGATGCATATTTGACAGTGTTTCAATTCGAATTAATCTACCCATATCATGTTTGAAAGTAGAGTCTGATTGAATTCCTTCACCTTCACATATCTTTAAGAGAAAGACTGTTTGACAGCAAGAGATCAGTCCATTCAGCACAGTAGCTGGCATCCCCACATTGGTCAGGGTAATTGGAAGACCTTTCTGTTTTCTGTTCTGTAATAGAGGGCTTCCAGAGACAATAAATAAGTAGCACAAATAGACATCCATGTAAACTTTTACAGTCTGTCCATGATGGGGAATATTCTTACTTGTCTCTTATGTGTTATTTCTTATTTGCCTAATGTTCCTATGATCCAACACTGCACTTCTGGATACAAACCAACTGTGAATCACATCTGGATGTTTTGTCATTGTATTCCTCATTGAAGAGTTCAAAAGCAGTCCCCATGAAGTAATTTGAAAATATAGATTGAGGGAAGATGTTCAATAAAATATAATTAACAATTAGTTACTGTTGCCAGCACCTTATAATTCAAGTCATCTGATCATGTGATGCTTACCACGACCAAGGTCAAAGTCGGGAAAATTTCTAAAACAGAACACCCAAAATATACATTTGAATTTGTTAGAAGTTTCTTGTAGCTTTAGAATTTATTGTAAGTAGTTCTGTCATTTGATATGTTGAAGTCTAAGTTATTATTTACAGAGTCCCAAACTACCTCCAGGTCTATGAAACAGACATTTTTCTCCTTGAGTTTCATCTGAAAGAAACATCAAATTAATGATCAAATGTGACAGTTAGTAGGTCTCGATATACAATCTTTATAATAATAGCTATTGTGAGAGAACCTGAATTTTCTTAGCCAAAGTGAGAATTTAAATTTTGAAAGCATTTTTTTGAAATGGGATAATTAGATTTCAGTTTAATTGACAAGTATTCAAGATGGGATCTGTTTTAGTTAGTGTTTGCTGCATTGTATTCTCATTTCTGTGGATATGAGTCTTTACTGAGTTTATACACAGTGAAAAAACAATTGGCAAATCAACTCATATTTTTTGTTAATATATCTCAATAAAATCCCACTTAAGTTAAAAAATACTATTGTGATAAACTACAATAAAACAAATGTGTCTGGTAGTGAAAACCATGCATAGCTCCAGGAACATATATTCCTAGAGAACTCACTGAGCTTTAAGACGCCAGTGATTCCATAGTAACCATTACCCATATTTACACAAGTGCTTGATACAATGAAAACCTAGCTGTCTTTAGTATTCAGCCATATCATAAATATAAATAATTTTGTCAACTAGTATAATATTTAAGAAATTATATGATGGATCATGGATTAGACTATCTGAAAGAGTATGAAAGAGCAGAATGACCAAAAAATAAATCATTTTGAAAGTAATGGTTAGTCCCATAATAAGTATTTGGAAGCCCTCAGAGTTTGGTGATACTTTGGTACGTGAAAAGAAGAAGAAAATGAAAGAAAAAGAATAGCAAAGGAAAACATTCCCAGATAACTAGAGTTTTCTCCTATATTCAGGGGTTGATCCCATATAAGGATTCAAATCAGACACATCAGGACTTTCAATAATTCTCCTAAGCTCCTTCAATACATTCCTAGGATGAGAAATGAGAGAATCAGAAGTGGCGTGATTCGTTGTTCATGCCTGTCCATAAGATAATATTTTTTCCATGAGTGGTTATTTGATTGCAATGGCTCTGGAGTATCTGAGGTACAGGTGGACAGAAACTTGCCATGGCTTATATAATGTATACTAAATTATAAGTTTCAGTTATATTACAGTTTGAAATATGAATATATAAGTAAATTAAAAATAGACAATAATATAATTTATTTTGGCATTTATGTGATATTTCAAGTTAAATAGAAACAAAAACCTCAATATCCATTTTTAAACAAACATTTAAATTCATTGGAAGAGTTTATAAATTAGCCTATATATAACTTTAATATTAAATATAATTTTTGAAATTTAAAATCTAACTATAAGAATGAAAGACAATTATTCTCAACTTTACCTAATTGTTCTCAAATTAGGGAAAACCAAATTATACCTGCTAATGTTACCATGTTATGAGAAAAAATCATTTGGTGGACGACTTATCTACTAATGTCCTATAGTTCTGTAAGTAATCTCTAGTATATTTTAAATATATCAATCAAGGTAGTCAGATGTAATAACTCATATTTAAAATACTGATGTTTGGAAAAGGGAACAAGAAGATGCAGAGTAGAAAGTCATCTTCAGCTACATAGTAAGTTCGAGGTCAGCCTGGATTGCATGAGACCCTGTGTCTTCATTCCCACCTAAGAATTTATATATGAAATATAGAACACACATAATATACATACGATAAACAAAATGTAATTAATTATTTAACCACAATATTTTAATTGTATATTAATAAACACATAATATTATGTTATTATAGATATTTATAGATAATGTTTAAGGCAAAGTATTCATTTCTTTTATTGTATCTGTAATTTTGTTAAGAAAGTGCCCATATAATTTAAAAATAATTTTCAAGAACATATTAAAATACTGTTAAAAATACAAATATATTCATAATATTTACTCAAAGAATGGAATCTTTTCAAGAGGAATCTATTACTGTAATGCTCAAAGGGTCAGCATGCTTATATTCACTGAATTTGGATAAAGATGTAAGAGAAGGAACACTAATAACTTCACATGTAGAATTCATGCTTCCATAGTAGATGTGATTCTTTAATTCATATTGCATAATGCATATTTCTTTGTAGAGTAAATAGTTCAAATTATAAAGATGCACAAAGTTTTGTTTGGTTACATAACTGCTATAAAATATATAGTTATTGTGACGAAAAAGGATGAGTTCATTTCAGATGCCATTATTGCTTTCTGTTATAAACTTTCAATGCAAAGGTTTTTTAGAAAAGAAGAAATAATTCCTAGATAAATAAATAATGCACAAAAGTCTGCTTCATAGTGCCTGGAATATTTTTGCCGAATAGTAAGTAAATACTGGCTAAATTGGGAGTCAAGAAAGTCCTCAAGATGTACCTGCAATTTTACTAGCATACTTTGTGTAATATTTCTTGAATCTATACCATAAAGTGTTATACTTGCTAGCATAAGTTCGGTTTTTCCTTGAAAAGCTGATGTTTCACTGTAAATTATTTTCAACATTCTTCCTAAGTATTTATTTTTTATATTGCCTTTGAGTCATAAGTAGACTGTGTGTTTGCACCTATCTTCCTGGTTAAGATTGTCTAGGCATTAAAATTGGGATTGAATCTTGGCTTCACATTGTATTAATATATTCTGAGGCTTCTAAAACTTAAATATCTTAATACCCCATCTGATATGAATGCTTTAGAATACATGCAGTTTCTATTAAACTACATGTATAGAAAATAGAAGAGGTAAAAACACATAGTGTGTATATTTCACATTTCTTGTTTCGCATAAATTTAATTGTGCCTTTATTTATTTTCATTCATCGCTCCTTGATTTGGGATATTTGTCTCTCCTTCCAATCACTGCCATTTTAAACATTGTTGAAGTAACTTTTTTCTATAATGGGGCCATAATGAATTTTGTTCCAAAACATAACCAGGGAATTAAAATAACCAGTGAAAATTCAAGAAATTTGATATAAATTTTAATAAGGAGAAAATATTAATGCATGTATTTAAAAAATAACAACACTGATTTGCTGCTTATTCCTTAGCTTTACACTGCTCAAAATTTATTTCTTGAATGTAAGAAAAATTCAGATTTTTTAGAGTTGAAAGATAATATAGGTATATATTTTTATAAAATAATGTTTTAACTTTACCATGAGATAAAATATGATTTTATCTCATTTGTAAATCAAAATATTGCATTCATCATTGCTGGGTTGTAAAGCCCTAGAAATTACAGCTAGGAGAAAATTAATAGGTTCAAAGGAAGCATTAAATGGGTTCACAGTGGGGGGCTGATTTTCAAACTGTACTCAAATAACAAAATGAATGATTTTTTTAAAGGAGGAAACAAATTTAGATATATTCTAATGCTGACAAGGGAAGAAGTTAATGGCAAAATAGAGAGGAAATGCCTAACTAAAGATGTGTGTCAAAGCACCAAGTAAGAAGGAAAACAATGGTAGGGATTAATGAACATTATAATCAAGAATATTGCAAAAGAATAAGTGAGAAATAAATCTTTCCCCAAAGATCAGTTGAGATCAACTGCAGATGGGGAATTTGTTATATATAGGTAACAGGTATTTTAACAACATATACCTTCATCTTCAACTCAGGGCCGAATGAGAAGAGAATAATAAAGAAATAAACAAGGAACCAGATCATATTATGAAAAAGTACTTAGCTACTCAACTACCTGGTGAATGGACTGACTTAGCTTGCAGAAATAGGAGCTGATAGCAGATTTTCTTTAGCCTTCAGCACTGAAGTACGTTATTTTGTTTTTTTTCCTTTTTACTATTTTTATTCTATAATAATATTTATGAAATATCTTTATTCTATAAAAATATTTATGAAATACCTTTATTCTATAAAAATATTTATGAAATATCTTTATTTTATAAAAAATATTTATGAAAATAGATTGCTTTCACAGCATATATTCTGATTGCAGTTCCCCTCCATGGCTCCTCCCAGATCGTCCCTTGACATCTGAATCCACCTGTGTCCCCTCAGAAAATAAATAAGCCTGCCTAGTTGATTTGGTGGGCCATGTTCTCCTGGTGGGCTCACATGGGCTCAAAGAGACTAAGGCTGAAAGCTCAGGGCCTGCATGGGTCTGTACCATATCCTCTGCAATTATGCTATGGCTGTTACCTTGGTGTTTTGTGGGTCTGCAGTGTGAGTGGGGGTATCTCTGGCTCTCTTGCCTGTTCTTGGGACTCTTTTACTCCTCTTGACTTGACTTATCCTCGAAACTATATTCCCGGAAACGGAACAGACTGACATAGAATAGGTCCTTTGATATAAGGACCTTTGCCTTGTCTGACTGTATCTTATCCAGCTTTGATATAAAGACCTTTGCCTTGTCTGACTGTATCTTATCCAGCTTTGATATAAGGGCCTTTGCCTTGTCTGACTGTATCTTATCTAGCTTTGATATAAGGGCCTTTGCCTTGTCTGACTGTATCTTGCTTTGTTTTGT
Source organism: Bramus lutescens (assembly GCA_001685075.1). Lineage (NCBI taxonomy): Eukaryota > Metazoa > Chordata > Mammalia > Rodentia > Cricetidae > Bramus > Bramus lutescens. The sequence continues at coordinate 136,571 of LOEQ01005229.1, forward strand.
TTGGCTCTCATCTCTTGGAACCCTGCTCTTTTCTGGAGAAGAGGTGAGCTGGGAAAAGCTGGAAGAATTAGAGAGAAGGGAAACTGTGGTTGGGATGTATTGTATGTGAAAGGAATCTGTTTTTAATAAAAAGAAAAAATATATAAACTTAAAAAAAGAAAATAGGCATCTAAAGAAGAATAAAAGAAAAGACAAAACAGAAACAAACATAAGAGAATAGGACACAACAAGCAAACAATAAAAGAACCAAAGAAAAGTACAAAAGAGACTCATAGACTCAGTAATACACATATTCAAACACACATGAACCCCATAAAAATTCAAAACTATAAGTCATTATATACTTAATGTCAAGTTAGTAATAAATAAATAAAGCACTGTCAAAACATCATAGGACAAATGCCTCCAAAGATGGTATTCAATTTATATTGTGTTGTCCATATACTGAGCTCACTTTAATTCCAGTGGGTCTCTATTGTAGAAATTTAATTTTAATTTGCAAGTGATTTTCAATTAGAAATAACTTGTGGGCTAGCTATGTGTGCTTGTAGCCACCTATTTCGTGCTGGAATCTCATTTGATGCAGACCCAAATCAAAGCCCTATGCATGACATCTCAGTATTTGTGAGTTCATATATGCCTTTGTACTGTAATATTTAGAAGGCCTTTTTTTCTTAATGTCCTACATCCCCTCTGAGTATTTCTCTGTCTTCTCTTCTGCAGGGTTCCCTAGTCCTGAAGTGATGGGTTTAATGGAGACATTCCATTCAGTATTGAGTGCTGTGAGGTTTCTTACTCTCTGCACAATGTCTAGCTACAGGTCTCTGTATTTTTCCCTTCTACTGCAGGTGGAAGACTCTCTGATGATGGCTGAGCAAGTACTCATCTATAAGTATGACAGAATGTCATTGGAAGTCATTTTATGGTTATATTCTTTTAGTACATTGGTTCTCAACCTTCCTAATGCTGTGACCCCTTTATACAGTTCCTCAGGTTGTGGTAACCACCACCCCACCATGAAATTATTTTGTTGCTATTTTATAACTGCAATTTTGCTACTGTTATGAATCATTACGAAAATATCTGGTATGTGTGTTATCTTATATGCAACTCCCAAATGAGTTACAACGGGCAAGTTTAAAAATGCAAATGTTTAGCAGAACAATAGCAAGTGGTTTTTTCCTAAGATTCTGGCTTATCTGGTCTTATGTGTTTGACCACCAAAGAATTTTGGCGGGTGGGATCCATCACATGGAGTGAACATGAAATCTAATCAGATATTTGTTGGTTACTCCACAATCATTGTGCCAATATTGCACTAGAGCAACTTGCATACAGTCCATCAGTATAATTCCAAGAGTCTATAACTGGAATGATGTTTACTTTCTCCTTTAGCAGCGTGCAGAGTATCTACCTGTACTAAGAACACTAGCCTGCAGAGGTAGAGGTTCTACGTAAGCCCCAACTTAAATTCTCTGTATTCCTTGAGTTGTGTAGGTCTGGGCATACTCAGTAATAAGGTCCTAGTGTTGGTTTGTGTACAACGACCTACATTTTTGGCAACAGCATTGTTTCAGGTTTTCCACAAGACCCTTAGAACAACATATTTATTAAATGTACCCCAGACAGAGACTCACATTGGAGCACTGAACTGAGCTCCCAAGGTCCAAATGAGGAGCAGAAGGAAAGAGATCATGA
>LOEQ01005229.1:165498-177848 GCA_001685075.1 Bramus lutescens
AATTGTTTCTCTCAGTGTCTGTGCTACTGGGGTTATATTTAGGAAGTGATCTCCAGTGTCAGTGCATTCAAGTGTACTTCCCACTTCCTGATCTCACTCATCTCCCTGTCTTCTGCCCTTACATCCCCACCCCCAAAAAAATTTTTAAGAAAAACCAAAACCAAACAAAACAATGAGAGAGACAGAGAGACAGACAGAGACAGAGAGACAGAGAGATAGAGAGATAGATACCCAGAAATGCTGGGGGGGGGAGGAGAGACAGGGACAGAGAGAGAGAGAGAGAGAGAGAGAGAGAATCTTTCCATGGAAGCTGTAGTGTGGCCCATTGAGTAACACAGTTTACTTTTAGTTCATTCATCTTGAATGTTTTTAGTATCAAGAGTCGCTGGTCTGATTTGTGGTCTTTGGCTTCTGCTACACTATTGATAATGGACTCTCACTGGATCTCCTCTCAGATATCCTATGGTCCCGTGTCATGGAGATTTTGCTGTTTTAGATCCCTTGGTTCATTTCCTTCACAGGCTCCAACAGTTCACAGATAGTTGTGGATGTTGGGTTGGTCTAACTCATAGCCCTGGTTCTGGGCTTGGGTGATAGCCTGCCAAAACAGCAGCTTCTCCTAATCATCGCGGCCTTGAGGAGCTCTCCAGCACTAGCTTGGCTAGCTGACCCAGTGTTGTCTGCAGCAAGAAATGGCACCAGCTCTCCTGCTCTCAGGTTATTAAATCTGGGTTGCAAATTAAATGCCTACTTTCAAAACCAAAGTATTTCTTATGATGGCATCAATTGGGTTTAAGTTGTATCATTTTTTTAAATAAAAACTAGTGTTTGTGGACTCTTTGTCATTCTACTAAAGGAGAATAGAACCTGGGAATGGGTGAGAGATAGTCTTCAAAGAGATCTGGCAAGCAATGGATTTGTATGCAGATTGTTGTCTGATTATAAATGGTGAGATTATGATCCCAAACTGTAGTCTCCAGCTGAATTTCTAATAATGAGGGTAAATATGAGTGATTATGTCTCAGCAAAGTATTCTCCTTCTGAAAGGATATTTAGGTGAAAATTCATAGCCTTGAGGTAACATACATCTCATTGCTAGTAATGCTTTATATACAAAATATTTCCAATTATTGTAGCATCATCCTTAAGTGCTGAAGCACGGCAAATTCTTCACATCAATTTCTTTCCAATGCCTGTTTGTCATTTCCTTTATTCCTAACAGGGTAATTGGTTGAATACTCATAGAGCTGTTGGGAAAGTTCTTAGTGAGCAAAGATTGATGTGTCAATAATGAGCTTTGCTGAGCTCTATGTTCTCTTTAATAAAAATGTGTTAAAACTTTACAGATCTGAATGTAGCATCCATTGGCTTTCATTTTCAGCCTGGGTTTAAATTACTTATAAATTGACTATTTGCTGTTTAGCAAACTATTCTCCAACACAGAATTTTGAAACATCAAACATTTTGCGTAAAAATTTCTAAGGATCAGGGATTCAGGCATGGGTCAGCTAGGTAGTTGTTTCTGGCTCAGAGTTGAGCTAAAGGTGTCAGATAACATTTAGACCAGCACTGCAGTCATCTGAAAGGCTGATAGAAGTTAGACAACCTGATTTGTAGTTTTTAATCCCTCTTTGTTACAACATTTGGCCTCCATCTCTCTTTGGCTGAAGACTAGGTGCTTCTTCCAATACAGGACAAATGAAAAACCGTGTCCTATGTCACACTCCATCTTTTCTGCACTATCCTAGTGATGATTTGGATAAGTCTGGCAGGGATCCACACAGGTTAAAAGTTCAAGAGAAAGCAATCTTTGAGGATCATGGTGGAGAATAAAAATACTGCCACTTCAGGCCCATCCTTCAAACTTATTTCATAGTACTCCCAACATGCAAATTTTTTCATGCAATATGGCAATACAGACCAGAAGTTATTGTGCCATTGGAGCACCAAAAAGTCTAGACACCCCAAGTGAATCATATCTTGGACAGTTGTACCTCTTCTAGTATAGCAACCCCAGTGTAACTAATTATAAAATTTTCTTACAATCTTAAAAATTATGAACATATATTGGAAAATTGTGCATCTTTTCCATCAAAGTATGGTGGTGGAAAAGCTGTAGCCACAGAATACCCAAGGTTCCCACTGAGGGGAAAGCTAAGATAGTTCTTCAAAATTATATTATACATCACATTCTTCTACCTTAAAGAAGAAAGCTGTGCTATTGGAGATGAAAATGACAATATTCTAGCCCATGTAATGAATGTTCCTACAAACTATCATGGGAAAATTAGGTCCATTGGAAGAATTTTTCTTGTAGCAGGTCTAAGCTGTGATGTGTATATTCTTATCTCTTGTACGATTATACCTTGAAGGCCTTTAAACTTTGTACTTTTACAATATAATAGAGACTCTGAGAAAATAGTCATGGAGGAAAAAATTCTTGGGGTTCAAGGCTTATAAAATTGGCCATTATACCTACTGCAGAAGATTCTTACTTTTTAGAAAAACAAATAAACACATAATTGATGTGCTATTATTAGCTGTTTCTGAAAGAGAGAGGTCACATGATCCTTAAACAGAAATTGATCCCATCCTTTAAACTCCCCATCATGATGCAGCATCAGTCATAAAGACCTCCATACTTTTGGAAGATATTGATCCTCAGTCATTGACAGGGATGCCAAATACCTTCCCAGGATGAAGTTTCAGAGAAATGTTCCAGCCAGAACCCTATAAAAGACTGAGGATAAAATCTTTATAATTTGTCCAGTTAAGCAAATTGCTTCAAACTTTTACAGGAAAAGCAAGGACAGGGAGCATCCCATGTTAGGTCTTTTCTTTCAGGAGGAAGTTCATTCATTTTCAGTCACCAAGAGCAGGTTAAATATCTATGTAAATATTCATTAAGCTCATAAATAAAAATGTGTGCAGTAGAAATCTCTGTCTTTGTCAAGCAACATTTACTCTCTACTCCTGTTCACTGAGCATGAATATCACTGGATATGCAGTGAGTCTTTGTCTTTCATTTTATTCAAACCTGCAATCCCCCCCCACCTATCAGTCTTATGCCTCTTCCTTGTACATTTTCCTTTAGAGCTCTTAATACTTGGCATACTTAATTTAGTTAATTTCTTGTAATTTCTAATAGTTAGAACATGCTTTCTGTATGTGCAGGCATTTTTCTTGTTTTCACATTGCTGGACTGTATTCCCTACATATATATTGTTTATGACATGGGAAGCACTCGATATTGTATCATATAAATAAATACCCTCCCCACTGGGGATTGCTCATTATCTGTCAATTCATGAGTTTGAAACAGACTAGTCAAGATTAACAAACTACCTCAGGTTGGCTAATTAGTGCAAAATATGTGTTTTGCTAGTATTTTTGGGAAAGAAAGCTATACAGGCTTGCCTTTATACTGCACTTGAACTTGTGGTGATTTCACATGGGGATTTATGAAGCTAGGAATTCATTTAAACATAGCAGTAGGTAGAGACTAGAAGCTGTGACAAGTGACCTCCCACAGTGAGTGCTACTTCTAAAATTCTTGATTACATTTTACAATAAACTTTTCTATATAAAGGGCTTGATCTTGTTTGTCCCTTTCTTACAGATAAACACTTTCCAGCATAATTTCTCAGCTAAGAACACAAATTAGCTTTATCATTATTTCCTGAAACTTAATTAAATGTGTGAATATTGAGCCTGTACCTCAGAGTTATTGAAGTCCCTGTGAATAGACCCAACAATTTGAATATTAAGGAGTTCTCCAGGTAATTACTAAAGTATATAAAGTTAGTGAAGTACTATTGTCTCTGAAGTAGTACCAAATCTAGTAAATAATATTCTTTGGTCATGCTATATGAGATAACAAATGTAAATCTACAGTCATCTTTATGGAGCCCTGAGGAATTCATTCCTTTCATGTATGGAAATGATGAAATATATATTCAAATAAAATTTACAGTTCATATAAGCCCAAATTTAACTTTCTGTAAGACACAAATTGAAAATAATTAAGTGGTGAAGTAAGTGAAATGATGCTTAAAAGATTTACACACTTGTGTTCCCACACCATTCTCTGCTGGTGAACTAAGACTAATGATGGTCATTATTCCCCTGTACACACATACACACACAAAAAAAAAACCCTCATTACATATAGTTTTAGAGAGAGGCTTTCTGCCATAGTGTGTGTGTGGAGGTCAGAGAACAACTTTAGGGAATCAGTTCTTTTCTTCCATCCCATGGGATCCAGGTACTAAACGTAGATCTTCAGGTTTAACATCAAGAGTCTTTCCCTGCAGAACCATCTTACTCTCTAAACAGTATTTTTTCATGCAGTCACTTACTTTGGGGATTATTTTTGTTCTTAATTTAAAACATGTTATATCATTGTTGATTCATTAATAATTGTAAAGTCAAACACGACATTTTGTTTTATATTTTAGATAAATTATATTTATTTAGTTGCCAAATATTTCGGGTCTTGGTTATGTATCCAGTATTTGTCTTTATCTATATCCTAGAAAACAATATGAGTTTTCTAAACACAGCAGTCATTGATTGCTTTTCTCTTTATATTTCCTTATGTGTGTGTATATCTGTTTGTCTGTATGTATGTGTGAATGTGTATTGCTGACACTTGAACCCAGATCCTCATGGCTGTTAGAAAACCAACCTACCAAATCACTTATATCCCCTGGACCTCCATTATCTGTCTCTTCAATATAATAAAATTATGATGTTTGGTACAATACACAAAATGTATATTAATGTTTTATATACTTAGAAACACACTGATATAATAAAATATATAATAATCATAATATTTCTTGAAAATCATAATTTTATCACTTTGTTTTCTTAAGGTACTCTTTATTCACATGGATAATACATATAAAGAAGTATTTTCAATAGAAATATAGAAGTAAATAATGGCATAATAAATTACTAGAACTATCTCCAAATGTTCCCCTCCCAGCTCTCCTTCCTTTGCTTATCAAAATGTATAGTCAGTGTCTCTATACCAACTTCAATAAGCTACTTATCATAGGCCCTTAATTTGGTATGACTTCAGAATATACTCTTGACAGTTTGTGTGCTATTTTCCAAGGCATATTTTGTTGTAATTCATCTTAGGGTGTGGTGATTATTTGGCTTATAGTCTATCACTGTTAAAAGCTGTTGACAGAGGTTTCTGTGCCACCCGGTCCCACAGCTGTTCAGTCAAAAAGAAACACTCAGAGGCTTTCATTAATCATATACTGGTCAGTCTATTAGCTTAGGCTTCTTATTAACTCTTATATCTTACATTGACCCATAATTCTTGCCTGTGTTAGCCATGTGGCTTGGTATCTTTTATCTTGCATTCTCATCTTGCTTCCTTTGTGTCTGTTTAACAACTGCAGACTGAGCCTTTCCTCTTCTAGGAATTCTCCTGTCCTGCTTGCCCAGCCTATACTTCCTGCCTGACTACAAGTCAATCAGCATTTTATTAAGCCTGTACAACTGACAAATCTTTACAGGGTACAAAGCCATTGTCCCACAGCAGGAACCCATTCTCATTCACACACATCCATGCAAGGAAAACACAGCAAAACTCCTCAAATTGAAAACAAAACTGACAAACTAAAAAATAAAATAAAACCAGTAGACAGGAAATACAAAACTAAAGCAAAAGTAAAAAAGTCACACACCAAGCCAATCAAAAACGTGCACACGAGAGAAAGAGAGAGAGAGAGAGAGAGAGAGAGAACACCATTCACCATTTTGGGTTGACTAAGTACTCCTGGGCATGGTTAATGGTTAACTACTCACTGGGCTGTGGTTAAAATGTACAATGACATGATATTGGAGAAAACTGCTTTTCCCTGTCCCAGCAAGTATCAATTGCAAAACTTCTTGTCTACTTCCCCTTCTGCATTTGGAGTTTTGTCTGTTTTAACACTGGGTAAGAACTGTGCCTGCTGCCACAATCGCTTGAGTTTATATGTGCATCACTCCTGTTGTTTTTGAGAGAAGCTGTTTCTTTGAAGTCATCCCACACCTTTATTCTTAAAACCATTTTGTCTTCCTTTTCCATGTAGATCCCTGAACCTAGATGGTAAATGTTTGATTAAAAACATTCACTCCAAAGCAGAGTGCTCCAAAGTCTCTTACCCTTTCCACATTACCCAGGTGTGGGTCTCTTCGTTAATTCCTATATCCTGCAAGAAGAATCTTCTCTGATGAAGCTTGAGCAATGCACAGATCTATAGGTATAGCAATATGTCATTTGGAGTCATTTTACTGTTATGTTCCTTTAGCAGAGTAATAGTGGTATATTTTCATCTATCTATGCGCTATCTAGTCCTTATTTTTAAAGTGTAATAGTCATTCTTGTTTTAATTTTTATTTTTTAAAAAACAATCTTATCTTACATACCAATCCCAGTTTCCTCTCCCTCCTGTCCTCCCGCTCTCCCCATCCTTTTTTATTGCTTTTTAAATAATACCTTTCAAAATTTCTACTTCCTCCCCTTCTCCCACTTCCTTCCTGCTCCCCCAGTCACCCTCCCCTCTTCCCCTCCAGTCCTAAGAGAGGACAGGGTACCCTGCCCTGTGGTAAGTCCAAGGCCCTCCCCACACCATTCAGGCTTAGGAAGGTATGCATCCAAATAGACTAGGATCCCAAAAAACAGTACATGCAGCAGAAACAAATCCCAGTGCCATTATCATTGGCTTTTCAGTCAGCCACAATTGTCAGTCACATTCAGAGGGTCCAATTTGATCACATGCTCCTTCAGTTCCAGTCCAGCTGGAGTTGGTGAGCTCCCATTAGATCAGGCACACTGTCTCAGTGGGTGGGCCAACCCCTCGTGGTCCTGACTTCCTTGCTCATATTCTCCCTATTTCTGCTCTTCAACTGGACCTTGAGAGCACAGTAGGCTCAAGTTCTTGGCCCTTTTAGCAGTATCAGATACAGGTTTCTTCTCATGGTATGTGCCTGAAATTCATTCCAAAAATGGAGACTACTCCCATAATGTTTGTGCCACCATTCCACCAGTACATCTTTCAAATAGGTGAAAGTTCCATATCGTAGGTTTTGTAGCAAAACAATACTGTTGTTTACCTTTTGTGGTAGCATGCAAAAAAATGACATGCTCTACGAACACTTTTCAGAAGGGGTGAAGCTTCTAGATAATTACCAGCTCTATATCTCTATATTCAATCACATAACTAAGCATTGTCTTCAGCAAGAGGGCTTTACTGTCAGGTTGCTGGGTAATCAATACCATTGAAAATATTCTGGGATATTGGGGGTGTGTCAATGAGACCCCATGGATAATGACTTAACAAAATGTACGCCGTTCATGTCACTGGAAGTTTTTCTTGGGTTCTTTTATTCATTTTGGCAGTGATCATTCAGTCATTTATTCAAAATACCAGTGATACAGTTGAATCATTTATTTGCATTGATGAATATCTTATACATATATTGAAAATAGATTCTGTGAGTTATCAAGTGAGTTACCATCCTTTGGAACACAGAGATGTAATAGGAAGTGAAGTTCTTTAATAATGACACTAAAACGAAACTTTCTGAGATAATGAATACAGATAATAGCTTGCAAATATCAGGCCTAATGCCTTCTTACGTGTACTTGGTGCAACATGACTTGTTGGTAACATGAGTCTAGGGATTGAATTATTCTAATATCTTTGCATATAGTAAAATAATTTTAACGAATAACTGTCACTTTTTTTTCTGAGTTGGTGGCACCATTTCAAAGTGATAAACTCAAACAGATTGAATAGTATTCCTGATGAAGCCAAACCATGAAAATAGATCATTGAACCAGAGATCTATATGTGTTTGAGAAAATGTTTGTCATACAATTAAAGTTCCAAATAAATATTGAATCAGTGAGTTTGCCATTTATTTTATATGAATTTTATGTGCAATAATCACCTGTTAAGTCCAATTTATAGTAAAAATATAATTCAGAGACATATTTTGTCTTTTTCTACATATGCAATTTAATTATCTAATAGCTGTTTGCACAGACTGTGCTATCTTTAAAAGATGGAGGGTGAATTTGGTGTGGTGCTGCAGGTCTTTAATTTCATTTCAGGAGGCAGAGGCAGACAGCTCCCAGTGTTTGAGACCAGCATGATCTACAGAACTAGTTCAAGAGCAGCCAGAGCTACATAGAGACATTGCAAAAGAAGAAGAGGAAGAGGAAAAGGAAGAAGAAGGAAAAGAAGCAAAGAAAGGAAAGATGACAGACAATGTCACGTTCACATTAGTTTTTCCTCTATGGAAGCTTTATATGCATGTGCATGAATGTAAATATAGCATTTAACCAAAGTGTGTGATAACTAATAAAAAGTAAGGAGATTCAACTAGGTTCGTAAATACTGAGAATGTTTTTTGCTGTATCTCTTCACTTTGAACATTGCATTCTTTTCTATTTAGATACCTTAGCTACTAGATGATTAAATACTCCAGAGATATAATAAGTTCAATTCAGGTAGCTACTCTCAAATCTTATTAATCAGGCATCATTTATTCACTATGATGTCTATTTCTGTTTTCTTTAGTCATTTTATTGTTAACTTGTTAAGCAGATTTTAAAATTTATAAGAGGAGAAAGTATGAGTATTTCACTTGTAAGGACTGAAATACAAACAGATGTTGCAGTGATAAAAATAATAACAAACATAAAAATTTAGAAGGTAACCAATATCATTGAAATCAACTAGATTTTGTACTCTGAGCTAAATATAAGATGAAAAATGTACAAATAAAATGAAATGTCTGTAAACATAAATGCTTTGTAGAAATGTTTATGGAAAATACTTGGTCTAGTTTTAAAATAATTTAAAGTATTTTTTAAAGTTTTCATCTATGCAACAATGAATTTCTATCATATTTGACACTATTATCCCTTCAACTTTTCCCAGATTTCCCTGCTCACAATCCCCATTCCAACACCATTACCTATTTTTGAGTCAAATCAGCATGCTTAGAATTGTAGGGACATCAGTTGTCTTGTGATCAACCTATCAGGGATCACAACTTCGAAGCAGGTGTCGCTCTACCCCTATCAGCCATCACCTGCTAATAGCCCCTCATCTAGGAATCTGTCCCTATGTGCCCTTCCCATTCCCTGTCCTAGATGAAACGTTGATCTATAAGACTTTTGTATAAATAGCTTCCATAAGGCAAATATTCTTTTCCATCTTCCCATTTTTATTGATCATGATGCTCCAAACCACTCTGTAATCATTAAACCAAGATAAACCACAGCCTCCTGCCTTAAGGTCTGACCACCATTGATGATTAAGTTCATGTTGTTCCCCACACTGCTATATTCTCCATGGTTTTCGTGACTAGAACGTCTGCTGGGCCTTCCTGTGGAATACAATAAACTGGTAAATTTTTATATTCTGGATCTTTTCATGTATGTGTTTTATATTCATTACTTTAATTTTATTGATTTTATATTAATCCATTTATTTGTTTGAATTTGTATGTCAATGTATATGTACAGCCATACATGGAAGTATCATGACATGAAAGCCAAGATGAGAGGACAACTTAGGGAAGCACTTCTTTCCTTCTACAATCTGGATCCAGGAAGTGATCTCTGAACCAACACGACCTTGCTGGTTGTGCCCCCACTTAGACTCTATGATCTAGTTTCTCTCTTTGCCTTGAGGATTGTTTTGGTTTTTGTTTTGTTTTGCTTGCTTTCAGTCTTTCCGTATTCTTATCCTATTGGACATTCTGAGGTCTTGATTGCAGTCTATTCTTCACCGTCATGGCTCCAAACACTGTACCTCAGAGCCTTTTTAAAGGAAATGCTGCCCAGCTACACGGTATCCTGGCCTCCCAAGCTGTCTAGATGACACCATAACCCCAAGAGTCTCTAACTTGAATGCCTATAAAATCAACATTATACATATGCTCCCAAGATGTTCCACTGGTACAAATGCCACCCAAAAATACCTTGGCTCATGGCTGCCAGCCTTTGATTATCTGGAAAAGCACTTCCTTGAGTGACCCTGTGTTGGCAGCAACCCCAGGAGCTCTTTGTTTTCTAGAACAGTCTTTCCCATGAATGTTTAATTTTATATTCTGGCACTCAAGATGACTAGAATCTGGTCTGTTTCCTCCTCTCCCAATGCAAGATGCTTAGATGATTTTAAATGCTGTAATCTCTTTAACAACTTTGTTCTGCTTACCTGCATCTTTAAAAGTGCACCTTTTTCTGGATTAACTGCAGGTTTAACCATGTCTTTTTCATTTGTTTTTTTTTTGCTACTAATTCTCAGTGTGACTCTAGTTCAATATAAATAAGAGAAAATTTAGAAATCTGAGTAAATAATCATTGCACAGACTGGATGCTGTGTTTGCTCCCTTGGGATCTTCCCCTTTAAAGTAATTAATCTACCATCTTTATACTCAGCATCTTCCAAAGCTTCTGAAAAGAGCAAATTTTAGAAAACTTATTTGTTAAGATACAAAAAGATTGGACTCTATTTCTATATTTAATAAAATCATTTTTTCTATATGAACCATATTAGCACTAAATTTGCCCTCTTTATTTCTAGCTAAATACTGCCTTCATTAAGCAGTACTTACAGACTTCAAGGGATTCTATTGCCTATAAATTCAAAGTCTTCTCACAAATCAGCTTCCAAGGCCTAGAAACCACCAGATCAGGTTTAGTCACAGCAATCACCCCACTGTGATCAGTGACTTTTCTGCTAGTTGTTAGTTACTGTTGTGTTGTTGTGATCAGAATTTCTGAAAGAAACCAAGGAGGAGAGACTTGTTCTTGCTTATGGTTTCAAAGGATTCAATACATCATGGTATACAGGAGGTGACAGAGCAGGAATGTTCCCGTCATGATGAGCCACAAAGGGAAAGAAAATGATTGAGAATACTTGCCTACAGTTGGCTTCCCCTCCCTGTTGCCCACGTGCACAACTGCCATTTTTCGTTCTTTTTTAGTTAAGATTTTCCAGAATCTTCACACACACAGGGGTTGCTTCCTTGACGATTTATGTTAAACAAGTGAATAGTGGAGGTTAGCCCTCACTCTCCTCAAATAACAATCATAATTTGAATGGCAGTTCATTCATACTACATAATGCTACCAAGGAAAGCTACAAATGAATGCTTTATGCAGAGTTAGGACTGTGCTTAACGAACAGAACATTAAACTCAAGGTAGGTATGAATGCATAAACTGTACGATTCTATTTTTACTGGGTACAAATTTAGGTGAGGTTGGCGTCCTGATGGTTATTCCCTATATTAATGAGGGAAATAGGGCTTCTTTCATTTTGTATGCAGATCAGAGAATGTAGGTGTCATAATTGCTGTGATACTGCTCTTCAGGAACAAGATGGCCAAGGTAACTCTCTAAAGAAGGCATCTATTTGGGGGCTGGCTTACAGTTTTATAGGGCGAGTACATGATCATCATGACAGGAGGCATGGCAGCATGCAAGTAGCCATGGGGCTGAAAGTCTGCAGCTTGATCCAAAGGCAGGCAGGCAGATAGACAGGAGGAGTGGGGAGAGACTGAGCCTGCCCTGAAGTGGTCTTTTGAAACTACAAAAAAACAACCCCTCTCCGATTGACACATCCATTACAAGAAAACCATACCTACCCCCAAGGCCACAATGCATAGTCCCTTCCAAAACAGTTCTAAATAACTGAAATTTAAACATTCAAACATATAAGCCTATGGGTTCCCTCCCCATTCAAACGAACATAGTCATGTAGCCTATTCTATCTGTAAAATTTCATTTTGTGGACAGTTCTTTCACTTTAAGGAATAGTGTATTTCAGCATACATTCAAAGAACAAAATCAAATTGGTAAACAGGGGTTCTTGATGTAAATGATAAAAAAGAAAAACATATATACTCACAAATAAGCCAAAAGGGTAAATTTAAATGGTTGGAAATTATTTATAAATATGTGTGGGTCATACAGTACATGATTTTATATCACCTTTGCTTGGATTTCTAAATTAAAAACATATCAATTTCAAATTATAAGTAGTATATGAGCATTTCATGTATTCTAAATTTTTACTATCATACTACTTACATTAATAACTTCTTTTGTAACATGAAGGGCCAGCTTGTTGGGGTTTCTGTCCCCCCCAGTACCCCACAGTGGGCATGTCCCAAAGAAAATCACACAGAGGACTCCATAAGATTATAAACTGATTGGCCCATTAGCTCAGGCTTCTTATTAGCTTTTATCACTTATATTAACCCAATATTCTGATCTATGTTAGCCATGTGGCTCAGTACCTTTCACAGCAGGGCAGATCACAT
>LOEQ01005230.1:19316-57510 GCA_001685075.1 Bramus lutescens
GGAGGAAGGTCCCAAGGAGAAGGCCCTGCCAGTCTCTGCTGGGAACCTGGATCTTGGGTGACTCATACATTGCTGCCATTCTGTATTCATCTCTCTACTGGCACCAAGTATGTTATTTTCAATTAGAAATAAGTTTTAACAAGCAAGTGAATACCTAGGTACAGAGTTTATGAATAATGAAAATTGCCTTAATTTTGCTTCCCAGAAACATTCACCCTGGGAATCTTGGGAAGAGGTGGGCTAGGAATTGGAAAGATGGAGGCTTTCTAGGGTTAGACCTTTCATGCAGGAGTTGAAAGGAATGGCAGTTTTTGGTGGGAACTAGTTCCATAGGAGCATGAGTCTGACACAAGAAAGAAAAGATATGGAAGTCCTCAGAATGGAGAAGAGGTATCTGTCAATCAGCTGGGGCTCAGGGTCTTAATGAGAGGGGACATACTAGAAGTATAGGACTGACGATGACCAAGGAGAGACACAGCATAACCTTGTGGCCCAAGCCTTGGAGGAAGAGTAAGGGAGTCAGCTATGGAAAACGTAAAGCCCCGAGGCAAGGCCGAGCTGGACAGCTGTCTCTAGGCAGAGAGGCTGACAAATAGGATGTTTACTGCATCTCAGAAGACAAGAGAGCAGGATGAGCTCAGAGTGCTGTGAATGCAAGGGACTAGGGGTAAATGACTTAGGGCTTCACTTGTAGGAGGGGAGCAGAGACAGCTGGGTAGACAAGAGGCCCCTGAGCTCCCTCTGGGCCTGAGGTAGTGGAGGTGGGAGTAGCCCTCAACCTTCCAGAGAGATTGAATTCCCCAGGGAACCCAGATTCTGGAAGGAGTGAGTTTAATTGTAAATTTTAAAATGCTACATATTGATGCATTTTAACTAACATATATAAATTTATAAAACATGAATAGGATATTATTGCTTTCTTTGCTCTCTGCCCCCCCCTTTAGTTTTGTTTTATTTTGTTTTTTGAGATAGGGTTTTTCTGTGTAGCCTTGGCTGTCTTAGAACTCTCTCTGTAGACCAGGCTAGGCTCAAACTCACAGAGATCTGCCTGCTTGAGTGCTGGGATTAAAGGTGTACACAACCACACCCGGCTCCTTCCTTTTTTGTTCCACTTCCCAGAAGAAATAGTTGTCAATATTCTGTCCTGTTCATTAAAGAGTTTAACTGTGGGGGCTGGAGAGATGGCTTGGTGGTTAAGAGCACTGACTGCTCTTCCAGAGGACCCGGGTTCAATTCCTACTACCCACATGGCTCACAACTGTCTGAAGATCCAGTTGCTGTGTATGTGTTGCTTGGGTTCTTTTCTCAGGAAACATACAGTATGGCCAAGTCTATGGTATCAGATGGACATCGTTTCAAACCCTAGATCTAGCACCTTGAGACTGTGATTTCATATTGATCACTTGACCTCTCTGGCCTCATGTCCCTCACCTATGAAACAGAGATGAAAAAAATCATGAGTTTCATAAGACATTATTTCATGATGATCAGGAGAGATAACATACATGAAAAAAATATTAAAATCCCACCTCACATGAAATAAACATTCAGTCAAGGACATTTCTTTCTCATCGTTATGGCCCTGCAGTTACCAAGCAAATACAAAGCAAAGCTCACCTCAGCCACGGTGAGGACACAGTAGACAGACTGATGCTCCGGGTCCACACCTTCTAGCTTCATTCCGACTTTGAATCCATTTTTGTTATATGGAAAGGACTGGTGCTGCAATACAAAATGGCAGCAGAATTACATAACCACTAAGGGTAAACAATTAGTCAAAATGTAAATAATTACTATTCATAAAGAGTTCTTAGGGCTGGGGATATAACTCGGGAACTCAGTGCTTCCCAAGCGTAAGTAGGGCCAACCATCCCAAAGATGGCTGTTATCAAACATATAGATTCATAAACAACTCCTTAAAAATCCCCAAAGAAAAGGACAAATGAAAGATGAAAAATTCACAAAGGCTATAATCAAGTCATAGAAACAAAATCTAATGACTTATAGCTTGTGTCGTTTACAGGCTTGAAGAGACAGTCAACCTTGTCCATGAGAACCACACAAGATAAATCAATAGAGAGCGACTTAAAGTTTTACGGAATAAATGTGTTAAAATATTATGGTTTATCGTAAAAAAGGATGGAGGGATTGATGATCTAAAATGAAATAATCTCCAAACTGTAAAATTAAAAAGCAAGTTCAACAAAGTATGGGCTAGCCATTGTCACAGGGCAGAGAGGCACTTGTATGTGCTTATGACATTCCAGGTAGGAAACATAAGAACTAGCAATACTGCACCGTCAGCAAAGACAAATCTAGTGGTTAGGAAGACAAAACACAGGGTCATACTTTTGTCTTTTAGTACTGACACTTTAAATCATGTAACTGTGTCACTATTCATATAATTTATAAAAATGTACAAAAGTGGGGATGGAGAAATAACTCAATAACTAAGAGCACTTGCTTCTCTCACAGAGGACACAAGTCTAGCTCCTAGCACCCACAGCAGGCAACTTACAACCTTCTGAATCTTCAGATCCAGAGAATTTTATGTTCTGGCTTCTACAGGCCAACAGGTCACATACCCACACACAGTATTAAAAACAAATCTTTTTGAAAAATATGAAAGTCTGTTCTATAAAGGACCAAACTTATAGAAAATAATGATCCAGAACAAGTTGCAATTTCTATTACATTTGCGTTAAAATTCTCAGGGCTGATGTACTTACGCTAATGTCCTTTTGTTCATTCATAGAAAGATACCCATGGAAGGATTATAATACATTAAGTGATTTAAATGAAGGGTCAGCAAACTGCAGTCTGCGTGCCAAATCTTGTCCACCACAGCTTTGTAAAGATTCTACTGGAACACAGCCATTCCTGCTAATTTACATGCTATCTATGGCCACCTTCATGCATATTATGTAACAAGCTCTATTATGGCAACAGACTCCAGATGCCTTAAAAGCACATGACCCTTTCTAGAAAAAGGTTACCATGTCAGTGCCTGAGTCTAGAGGCAAGAGAACCTAGACAGAGCTGTATCTACTATTTACACTTTCATCTGACTTTAAATTACTTATGATGGAACATTCTTATCAGTAGTAAATTAGTAGTAAAACCATTTTAAATGTTTCTTAACAGGACGTAAATCTCAGTAACTCACGTTCAGTCAGTCCCTCATAATTAGACACAAAATGGATCCACGAGTGTTTCAGTATTAGTATTCCTACAGTGCAAAATGAGTGAAAATGCTAAAATTGTAATCATTTGTGAGTGTGTATATGTTGTACTGCACTGTGTGCACACCCTAATAATCGCTGCCTTTTGAGGGGTCGTCCACGTAACATTCTCCCTGAGAAATTATTCCCCCTCACACTTCCTAAGCAGACAATGGAAATGACAATGAGTTCCAATGAGCTCCCTTGCTCCTTTGCCTTCACCCACAGTACTTCTAGACGAACTTGTACCTCTTTGAACAGCTTTGTGGGCACTGCCACAGCTTTCTCCTCCTCTAGGTAGGATGCCCAGCACCAAGTTTTCTTGCCTTTAGGAGGCAAACCTGAAAGACAGTAAACCAAATGATGGACTTTCCGAAGCTAAGCAATCAATGAAATATTCCAGGACATCGCTTGCGCAAATACTATGCTTTCTGGCTCTTCCCGTTCCGTGGCTGACACTTCTCTCTTTTTTCTGGTTCCTCTTCCATAAAAACAAGAACTGAGAAGCGAACTGTGATATAAATATCCAGTTGAAGAAGGCAGAAGAAAGTGGAAGAACTCGGAATATATGAAAAGTCCAGCAGGAAGCCCAGAGGAGCTACAGGAAGTAACATCTCCTAGGAGCAAGATGTGTAAATACGCTGTTTGTTTGTTCCCATGGCACCTAGAAGTTGAGGACCGAGAAAAGGCTAGTGCACTGAGTGCTTAGGGAATATCTGCTATTCTTGAAAATGAATAAAAACACTGATGTGGTGAATACCATATTTATTATGTACAAAAAATGCATATGTGATAAAATAAGATGGTTTTGGATTAAACGTGACAAAGTGCTGGACCAAGGGGAGGGATGAGACAGGTTGACTAGGAGCAACACTGGAAGCCCTTGTAGGTCCATAGGGATGCACAAAGCATTGGGCAGCTCACAAAGGAAGGGAATTGGAACAGTTAAGGGAAAAGAGTGATAGGAAGGACAAGGTCTACAAGAGCCAAGGGTTTGGAATTTCATCCAGAGAAGGCATTAGGAGGAAAGAAGAGAAAGACTTCAGAGAGAGGACATTTCATTCCATGCAGAGTAACGAATGGATTTAATTTACTCCCCTTAATCACAGAAACAAACAAAAACAGTCACCTGAAAGAATATGGCGGGTCTGCTGTGAGCTAAAGACAGGTGGAAGGAAACACTTATAGTTCCTTCTGGGGGATCAGTGGAAGAACCAACAGGGAGTGTCTCCAAGCACCGAGTAGGAATGCTGGGCCTCTGGGCTCACAGCCCTGTCTTTCAGGGAAGAGTGTAAGCATGTAGGTTGGTAGCTGGGCTGAACAGGTCAGAGTGACCTCACCTAACCTCCATCAAAGGCCTGGCAGGGCATTTGCATTGGGTTGTGTGGAGTAAGGCTGAGAGGAGCTTATAGGGAAACAATCAAAGAAGAGGAGTTTATCCAACTAAACAGCAAAGGGAAAGGCCCAAGAATTGGATAAAAAAAAACAAACCCGAGATCATGTGACAAGGCTGTGCTTTGTGAGGCCACAACAAACCTAACATCTTGGGAAATGAGTAAGAACAGGGGTTCAGACAAAGGGGTAGAAGCAGGAACTGCCATCTTGATGGATAAACCAGCAAATGAAAGAAGGTATTCCATACACACACGGTAACAACTTGAAAACTAGCTGCCTTTCCTTTCTAAGCTGCTCCCTCAAGCCTCCATGTTTATGGAGGAAACTTCATCAGAGAGAAACTCAAAGAAGTACTCTATAGCAGTATGGAGAACCAGAAAGACTGACACTGCTTCTCTGAATTCCGTCTTGGGGCCACCAGGTTGGCAGTTTTTACATCACCAGCTCACCCTGCTTTAAGATGGTTGAGTCCCCGCGTCTTTTCCTCCTGGCTCTCTGGGAACCCCTCAGGATCCTTCCATCTTGCTTGTTCTCCTACAGAAAGAAAGAAAAACTTTGGCTTCACAAGTTCATGAAATTGGTCTCAAGGAAAACTTAGAGGGCCGTCCGAAAGCTTTCTGCTGTTGACCATTGCTTCCTGACTTTCAAAGCAGCAATATGGTCCACTTAAGACCATGGTGCTTTGGAACTGAACACTATCAACTGCTGTCGGGAAGAGTTCAAGTCTTGCTCCCTCCTCCTCGGCGTCTTGCTGTTCCTCAGACCTCACTGGTCCTTTTTGCAGGCTCTCTACTGCTGTCTACACCTCTCTAACCCAGGGGTTTCAAGGTCATTTCTTTGTGTGTGAGGGGGGTTGTGCCTGACATCAAGGGGTATTGAGATCAGGGGACAAGCCTGGGTGACATTCTTTAAGCTCTTTCCACCTCCCTATGATACAGGCTCTGTTAGTGACTGGAACTTCATCAGGTAAGCTAGGCTTCAAGCCATGAGCTCTAGGGATGCTCTTGTTTCCACAGCCTCAGCACTGGGATTAGAGGCAGGTGCTACGGCACCTAGCTTTTTCTATAGTTCTGGAGATCCAAACTCGGGTCCTCATATTCACAGGGCAAGCACTTTACTGACAACCACCTCCTCGTCCCTGAATGTCCTTTGTATTCTAAGTATTTCACCCTCCATCTCTAGCTTCCTTTCCGGGACTGTATGTGTCTGTGCTTGGCTACCTAACGACTTTGAGATGCATAGGTAACAAGCACAAGAAACTCTGCACACCCAAAGACCTCCTGAGTCTTTACTCCACTCTTGCCTTCACGTTCCAGGCGTTTATCCAATCCAGGAATCTATGATTCATAGAATCCCTGACTCTTCCTGTTTCTTAGATATCCTCACAACCCTAACGCTAACAAAATCACCTAACTTATATCTTACATGGCCCTCAGACCTAGAATATCTAACTGGTTTCCCTGGCCATAAGAATATCTAACTGTTTTCCCTGACTCTACTCCTACTTACATAGGTTACAGAAAACTGGTCAAGCAAAGAACAAATCAAACCACAGAATCCCCTTGCCTCTAACTTCCCAGTATCTTCCCCCCATACTCAGTAAGCCATCAAGGTGACCTGACCCAAGTCACACAGCTTTCTCATCTCGCTTTTCCCTAATCTTCTGTGCACCATAGGGACTTCTGTGGGTGCCCTCCAACAGAATGTGCTGTGCTACAACTATGCTCGTTTCAGGTCGTCTCCCTCAGAAGTTGTATTATGTGAAGAGCTAAACGCACACAGCTGATTCCTGCTCACTGTGCACAATTGTGTTCCTGTCTTTTGAAGTGCCCTCCCAACCAAAACCCAATTTTCACCAGTCAGCCCATCTTAATTGAACTTTCTACTTTAAATGCCAGCATAGTACTTGGGATAAACTGGTATCTCTCTGGGTCTTGTTCCTTGATTATCATGCCCCCTAAGCCAGAATGCAATGTCTTCATGAAGAAAGACCTTAGTCCTACTACATTTCTTCCTCATTTCCATTCCCAGTCCATTGAATAGTGTCTAATAGATAACAACTGCTCATTAACTCATCTTGGATAAAATGTTTCAAGACCTCAAAGGTCTCTGGTTCCTGTAAAACTACTAATACCCACTTTAGGGTGAAAGCAGTTACATTTCAATTAACATATTTTGAATGATTTCCTCCCTAGGCACACTCGATAGTTACATGTAACTCTATCCAATCACATAGTTTATAAGATCTACCCGCAATTTACCAAAATTATATTGGCATTTTGCTAGTAAGAGAATTTGAAATCCATCTACAAAACTTAAGGTTTGATTGTTGCCTCTCATCCCAGTAATAAATTTCAGGACATCCAACTTCTGAATATTGAAGGAGAGATACTGTTACTTACTATTCCCATTTTTAGATGATGAAAGTGAGGTACAAAGCGGCATGGAATCTCCTGACATAAGTGATCCCTGAAACCAGCATTAACTAACTCAAGTACTTTACTCCAGAACTGATCTGGTAACTAGACACACCCCCAAGACGACTGCCCACATCTTTGAATGGGCACATAAGGGCTACTGACCATTTCATCGTCTCTCTCTTCTCCATCCTCCTTGGAGTCAGCTTTCAGAGATAATTTTGGTTTTTTCTTCCGACTACACTTTGGATCCTCATCCTCGTTGTCTTCACCTCCATCTCTTTCTTCCTTCTGATCTCTGCTGTGTTTATAAGCCCAAAACAGTGACAGGAAACAATACTTATCAAATACCTACATGTTGATTATTGATGCAGAATTATTTAAAAAAATTCCTCTTCAAAGGAAACATATAATTACTAAGAGAAATCCACACGCATTAGCAAATAGTATTTTTAGGGAACATTTAAAATCATGTTTTATAGATCTTTCTAGGTAAAAACTGGAAATTTTTTATATATTAACTTCAAAAGGGAAATATCAATGTACGTAAAATGGATTCTAGTGGGTTTATAATTCTTGTCTCTCATAATAAAAAGTAATCAATTATGTTGAAATATATGTTTCTGAGGCAATTTGAAACAAAGGAACTAGCAATTTTAAGATTGTCAAATCCAATAGAAAACGCCAATTATAAATCTGCAAAGAATCCCTTTGCCAATACAAAACAATCAGGAGTTTGTATATTAGATATGATATGAGAGAATCTCCATTGAAACACAAAAGTCAAGGGGCTAGAGACATGCTTCAGTGGCTAAGGGCACTGATTACTCTTCAGGAGGGCACAGTTTCAATTCCTAGCACCCACATGATGGCTCACAACTGCCTGTAACTACAGTTCTAGGGGAAACTGATGTCCTCTTTCCACCTCTGAGGCACGCATATGGTGCATAGATATATATGTAGACAAAACACCCACGTAAGAGATTTTTAAAGATTAAATTAAAAAATAAATATTATTTATTTTGACCTATGTTATACTCAAGAAACACACCTTTTGCTCCTAAGCTGCAGTTTATTAGATAGTCCCCAGATGGGGAGGTTGTACATCACTTACTGTATGTCCACTGAGGTTATCCTACAAGGGATTATTACATTATCTACTATGGACATTTCTACGGGGGACTTTGGTTTCCTACATGGAAGTAAACAAGTGTGTTGTCATAAATATCAGTACCATCCAAATGTGTGCATAGGTCAGGAACACCTAAGCACTCTTCACTGGAAACAAATTGGTGGTAACAGCAGTAGATTACAGAGACAGGACAGCACTACCAGAATGGACTTTCCAGAGAAGGCACTCAATCCAATGCAGGGGTCAAGGGTCCTCTGTTACCAGAGAGAAAGTCGAGCAAACAGATCCAAGAGGGGCACAGATGTCCTACAGCACATTTAACCCTTGTCTTCTAGGACACTATGCTCTGGAAGTCTCTGCCAATTTCAGAGACAGAAGGGAAGGAAACCTACTTGTCTCTGATGTGCCGAGCACAGTTCTGGCTGCAATGGTTTCCTCCAGAAAGACACTCATTGCCATTGCTGTACCGACAACAGCTCTCAGAAAACTGAAGCCCATCTGCTTCGGATTGACCCTTCAACCTGAACGGTACCCCAGTCTTCTCTGAAAAGACTAGAAGATGAAAGAGGAGGAAAATTAAAATCACGTCAGCAGGCACTTCAAAGTATGTGTAAACTGTCTCTTCTACTAATTTTGTTAGCGACACAATAAAGAATGATGTTTGTTGAATGAGTCAGTTATTGAGCTATAAAGTTGGGGATGGGCGCTAAGTTTGGCAGAAAATCAGACAAATCACTTCTGGTTATTTTGTTTTTTTTTTTTTTTAAATCTAGAAAGAGGGTCAGGTGTGGTGTCTTTAATCTTTTATCTCACCCTTTGAGAGGCAGAGGCAGTCAGATTTCTTTGAGTTTGAGGCTTTCTTGGCCTAGTGAGACCTATCTCAACAACAAATATCCAAAAAGGATAAACAAAAAAATTCACACAAGACCTTGGCTTTTCATATAGAGTTCAAAATAGAAAGAAAAGAATTTCATTAGTTACTGAATTTCAGATAATATTATTGGTCTAAAAGCTCTAATCTATAGGTGAATATTGGTACAGCTAAAGGGTCATCTAAGTTACTTTATGTTTATAACATTTTGATGAGTGACTTTTTACTTAATTGACTAAATTAACACATGTAATTTTAATGTAACTGATCTCCTGGGTCATAATTATCCAAGTCATTTAGGAACTACCATTTCCTCTTGTCTGAGTCATTCAGCAAACATTTATTAGGCACCAATTTATGCTGGACACTGATTATGTCAGTACACTCGCCCAAGACAGCTCACAGTCTAGAAGAAAAGCCATACAAGAAGCCCAGGCCTTCTAATCATGTGGGATGCATGCAGTCATAGAAGTTCATAGAAGTACAAAAGTTCTAGAGCGGCAGAGGAAGAAGTGATTTTCTTCAGCCAGGGGTAAGGTCAGGAAGGAGGGAGTTTCTGACACAGCACTTCAACAGGGTTTTAAAGGCCAAAGCAAAACAAAGAAAGAAACAGCATTTGAGCCAGAAAAAGACAAAAACAAAATAAAACCAGCATGAACAAAGGCAGGGAAGCAGAAATCGTAGGACGATTTGGGAAAATGACGTAGGTCCGAACTATTCAAAGGACCAAAGCACAACACACAGAGAGGAATAGAATGGGTAGACAGAGCAATCAGGTGGATGTAGGCCACCAGATGCTTGAAGGCTTCGCTGGGGTGGCACAGAAACATTAGCCAAGTAGCAGGTGAGCAGTCTACACAAGTTCCACTGACTTCAGAGTGCAGGATAAACTGGAAAGGGGTGAGTTAGAAGCGGTGATTATTTAAGAGACTTCTGCAATAGTTTCAGGGAGAGTTAGAGGCCTACATTAAGGCAGTGGCAGTGAAAATAGGAAAGGCCAGATCTGAGATTTATTTAGGGACTAAAAACCAAGAGCATTAAGGAACAGGAAGTGGAGGAACAAATGCAGGATGACTCCTAGACATCCTGCTTATACACCGGGTAGATGGCGCTACCACCGGCTGGCATGGGTTACGAGGAAAGAGTAGGTTTAGGGGAAGGGAGAAGGAAAAAGAAAATGAATTGCGTTTCAAAATATGTGGAGTTTGAGGTACCTGTGGGACATCCAGGTGGAGATGTCCAGTAGGCAGGTGGAAATACGGGCCTGGAGCTCGGGGGAGAGGTCGGGGCTGGAGATATAGATTTTGTAGTCGTCAGCATATAGGTGTTAGTTACAACCATTGGAGCAGATGAGAAAAAAACAAAACCAAAAACCCAAAAGTGCCAGGCCTTTTGGCTAAATCACCTAGGTAGGCCATTAGCAACTTCGGTTTACTTGATCATTTACAACGAATCTCAGGCTATTACAGATCTGGCGTTAGAAATAAGACAACATATAATTATTTTAAAATGTAGAAGTTGGTTCCTGTCTACTCCATTACAAAAATTTACGTAGGGACACAAGACACAAAAGTAATCCGGGGCTTTCAAAGTTTGGCCCTCTTCTAAAGGCTTGGGCAGACTGATTTTAAATCACTCAGCGAGAAGCTATCAGCAGCAGGTGGACCGGCCTTACCCTCTTGAGCAGTTGGGACCATCCAAGTGGTGGTGGCCGTGGCTTTCTTGACACTATCCATCTCACTTTCATCGGTGATAACCTCCAAAGCTCCAAATTCATTCACCCTAAACTGGCAATCAACAAGGAAGAAAGAAAGCGACATTTACAAAATTCCTCGGGGCATGATTTAGTTCATGACTGACACACAGTCTTTAAGCAAATTAACCACACCTGCAGAGTTAAACAGTCTCTCTTGGGTAGGCTTTTCGGTAACAATAAGCACTTCTGTTTTATGAATTTTGGACTGAGGAAGACTAGTCCGAAGGAGTGGGTGTCACTACGGCTGTGTACTTCTATTTGTCATCTCAGACACATTTTTACTAAGATTTATTTATTTAATACTACTGTTTACTAAGCAAAGCCACTAAAGGAAAAGTCTCTTCCCTGCTACCCACCCCCCATCCCCAGAAATCGATTCGGCTCACTAAAGGTGACCTAATTCAAAGAGGAGGCTATAATGGCCTGTCACCTTCCTCCTTCTATGCCAAGATGAAAATGCACAAACCATGAGATAGTCCCTCCCCAGCGCCACACTTCCCTCACCACCCTCAAAAATTCTCCATGAAGTTCAGTCTCAAAGAGATGGAAGACAGCAGAGAAAGAACTGTAAGAGCTGAACCAGCTTGCACATGGCATTGCATCACTGAGGAGGAAGGTCATGGAGTCTCTCCCCTAGTCCTTCCTCTGTCTCTTGGCAGGAGATGATAAAGCGGGTTTCTGCATTAAGCCGCTTAGGTTTAAGCGGAAGGCTTCATCGCTGCTACTGTACCATGGCAGAGATCCTGCTCTTTCTCAGACTCCAGAACTCATGGACCTAAATGTTTCCCTCACCCCTAGTTTCCATCGGACAGAATGACAGTCAGGATACACAGGTGTTAGCAAGAGAAAGAAGAGTGGAAAGCTCAGATTTGAAAGAGCAATAAAATGTTTCAGATCTTTCACTCTGCTACATGTATTTCACACACTTGTATAAAATTATTACATATTTTCTAGACTGAATGAACGGAAAAAGTTCAGGAATGTGACGTTTCTCCTATTATATATCCTGAGTACAAAATCACAAGCAATGTGTGTCATACCTAGTATCCATGTCAGCTTAGAAAGGGGTAAAAGTTAATTTTATGGACAAGAACTAAAAATAACAACTTAAAAAAAAAGAAAGAAACCTTAAGTTTCAAAAAAAAAACTTAACTAGCAACTGTTCAAAATAAGGCTGACAGTACCATCTACTGGGCAAGAGCAGATAGAACATGCTACTGAGATGATTATTTAATGATATTAAAGAATGTGATACAAAAATCAATTCTGAGTTCCAATTTTTAATAGGCGCAAATGATGATTCACTTACAATGAGTAATTCTGCTCCCATGACTTGCTATCTATGCTAATGTATGTTCACTTGACAAACGTGAGATGTGAGAAATAGCACCAGACATTTAGAGTATGCAGAAAGGGTTGCAATGGCTGACATACTGGAAACCACCCTGTATTATAATCGCCTGAGAAAGGACACCAGAACAGACCTCTGGGTGAAAAGTGCAAAGGCAACACTTGTAAGGGTCTGACTCAAACCCCTTTAAAGTTAAGAGGTCCTAGCTCTACAAATGCAACATTTAATCTTCGCCATCTTCCTCTTCTGCTAACATTAACTGCCATAATTGATAGTCTAAATACAAACAGACATGCAGTGTCACCTGGTGACACCGTGAACAGCCGGAAGCCACAGACCGAGGATGGACTCCAAGGACTGATGCACTACACAGGTGTAAAATGAAGTTATGCGCACGCTTGTGGAACCAGGACTACAGAAAAAAAGACAGGAATTAAATGTCCCCATGGCTTCTCCACTTGGATTGTGTGTCTTCCATGGCATGACGAGTGAAATGTTAGGAAGAACGAGTGTGCTGACGGAACTGGACGTCCAAAGACAGGATTCCAGAAAGATGGATGCATTGCCTAGTCTCCAACTAAAAATATGAAATCCTAAACTTTACAAAAGTAATTCATTAAGCATCATACAAGACAAACAAACAGTTGGCACAGCAGCTTTTACTACATATGAATCTATCCAGGTCAGTTAAAAAAATAAAAGGAAGAAGAACGATGCCTCAGCTATCTGAAGGGTGGCAAGGTTTTGTTTATTTGGTTTAGCCTGAGCCACTTTAATTGTCTACTGTTTATTTTTGCTTCCAGGGTCAAATGCCTCTTTTCTTCTTTTGGGGTCTCTTTAATAATAGATCACTAAAAGACACTCTTGAGGTTATGATTTCCACTTTATTACTTTTGATGTTGAAACCTGAATTCCAGTTACCAATGCGCTTTAAGGGCAAAGATCTTCGGTCACTAAACTATTTCAAACATTTAGTGAGACAAGGCGAAGCCATGCATTATGAAGAAGGGCTGGATTTACAGCTGGCTTCTGCATTGCCGTAGCAGGTCTTGCTCTCTGATGAGGAGCAATTATTCTTGCCAGATAAGATGCTATCACTCTCAGGGGGAGCATCTGTGTTTTACTGAGGGACTCTGGGAGACTATCTCCTTCTGACTCAGAGGACTAATTCTTTCTGAAGAAATGTTTAAGACGCCATTAGAAATTCAGGCAGAGAAACTCAGGTACTCGGGCCTGGGGAAACTCTGCCAGGCACCTTTCTACCGCCATTAGTTGCCTCTCAACAGTCAATCTGGGGATGTCGCTCCACTAAAAGTTTATTTGTATTTTCAAAGAACAAATTAGGTAACGGTAAAATTTCTAAAGCTTGTCTAGGCAGAAACACTGTGACAATGACCACAATCATTTTGAGACTAGTGTCGTTTGAACACTTTGCCCGGAAGGGACTCTGCCTCTGGAAAGCTTGCTCTGCTCTCTCTCTTCCCCCACACCTTCCAAGAAGTCTTCACAAGGAGCACATTTTCAACTCAAAGAACACCTGATTTTCAAAGGGCTTCCTGGTCCCCGCCACTGAAGGAAGCTTCTGTCTCTAACTGTGCAAACTTTTCCTTGTGTCTGTTGATTCGAGAACACTGTCTTTAGACGACGTTGTACTAGTGTAAGAGAGTCCGTTTCAAAACCACCACCGTCTCCTCCGCCCCAGAGCTGCAATGACTGACTTGGGCAAAGGGGCCTCAGTTTCCCCATGTGTCAGCTGACAAGACAGACAGCAGGGGCTGTGAAAGGGATGGAATACAGGGCAGGTAAGGTGCCCCTCAGGGGGTTAATTTCCTATTTCTCTCACTTCTACACCCAAAAAGATGTTTGAGCTTTATCTCAAATAATTACAGTTAATTGGCCCAATGTGGGAGGGCTGAACATACCAGTGACAAGTCAGGAAAATGTGCCAAATATGAGGGAGGAGGGCAAAGAGGCATTGAGATAAAAGATGTGGGACCAGAGAAAAATGGGGGCCAGAAATCCAAAAACCTTCAGGAGCTCAAACTTGGACAATGGCAGCTGCTAGAAAAGTTTAACCAGAAAAAATGACAATGAAATTAGGCGGTAACCATGAGACTGTCACAAAGGAAAGTTCTTTCATAATGGCAAAATCCACAGAACATAAAGCCTGTTCGCACAATGGGAAGTTGACCTCTGCCTATGAGGCCAGGCTGTACCAGCTGGACAAACTTCAGTTGGATGGCTTAGGTGCCAACTGTTCAAAAATCCACATGCCCATAAACACACAAACCATTTAAAAGCAGCAGCCTGGGTAAGGCGAAGTTCTCAGCATGACGTGAGGAAGCCAATTTTACGAATTATTCAAAGTGTTAACATTTTAGTTTAGGAGAAAATTATTTTCTCCACCTCTTAAACAACTGAGATTGGGATGTAAGAAACACTACAAAATATAGTCAATGAGACGGTGTCATATGACAAAACTTTTCCTAGGGAGTCTCAATGCACACATCTACTCATCCCAGATAGGGAGCCCACAACAAACCAAAGTACAGATTACTATCAAAATTCAACTTGGTGAACAATTTTTTTTTTTAATTGGTGTTACTTTCAGAAGCAAAGATGACTCAGACAGCTGCATCATCAGAGCCTACCCCAGCATGGCTGGCAGTGCACAGAGGTAGGAACCTGGAGCACACTATCCAGCCTGCAGGCAACTCATCAGGATGGAGTGTCCTTTTCAAGGGCCTTTGTTGAGCTAAACCTCTTCCAGGAAGGTCTGCTGGTTTCTGATTCTTCAGCCAGCTGTTCTGCTCTGATTCTTTGCAGCTCAGCCTGTCTTGAGAATTTTCTTTGCAGCCTGACACTTCTCTCTGGAGAGAGACTCTCTGCTTTATTCTGTTTATTCTGGCAGGGAGAAGCCGAGTGAATCTGTTCAGTTTCAGGGACTTCCTGAAGCTATTAGAGTCGTTTAACTTCCTGCTTAAGGAATTTTTCTGTAGGATGATTAAATGTCTAAATCTCATAAGAAACTGTTAGCCAATAGATGGGCTATGAATCTTCAATTAAAGGGGTTATAAATAAAACATTGTGTGTGGGATAAAGACACAGAGAGATAGAGAGAGGTGTATGTGAGTGTTGTACACACACACATTCTAGTGCACACACCATACATACAATACAGAGGCTAGGAGAATGTCTATGTCCTGCTTTGTCACTCTCCCCGTTATCTCCTTGAGAAAAGGTCTTTCTCTAAACTTTGTGCTCTTCCACTAAATCATCTCCCGAACTCTTCAAATTATTTTTGAAAATGAGGTATCAAACAGTCTACTGCTCATGAAGTAGATTGGACACATAGCAATTACCCCAGTAATTACATCAGTGTAAAAGTCATATCAAATAACCCTGATTATAATACCCTAAATGACTTAATTACCTGATTATCTTAATAAAAATAATAGGTTAATTTCCAAAACCCATTGCTTAGAAAACTTTAAAGCAATCCAAGTTTCTTAGGGATGGAAACTCCCCTTTATTACCAAAAGCTAACTAAAAGAAAGTTATAAATTTCACCATTATACAGTGAAAATGCACAAGAATAATATGCACATGAAATAACAGAAAAAGACAGTTTTCCTAAATTATTGCCAAGTCAGAAATGCACACACTAAGTTTCTCAATCCTTTCTAAAGTTGTGGATCTTATGGGTCCTAACAAAACCATTTTTTTCCCAGATAAAGCTTACAAAATGTAAAGATTTTAAGTAATCAGTCATAAGGCTTATTTTTATTATTAATTATGTGTATGTGACTGGAATCAGGAGACTGTGAGTGCAAGGACCCTTGGAACCCAAAAGACTGTTGGATCCCCTGGAACTGGCCTTACAGGCATTATGAAGCCTAACCAAACTAGAGTACCTTACAAAAGCAGTACATGCTCTTAGGTGTTGAAGTAGCTCTCCTCTCTCTGATTTTAAATAATCTGGCAAAGTTCACATGGCTGATATATGATTCACATTATCAGAGCTTGAGGAATAGTATTTTTTCAGCCTTCTATATCCATCATGTCTCATGCAGCTAGACTCTTGCAGAATGTCAGAGCCGTTCAATTCCTATTTGCTCTTGTATTTATTTATTTTACTGCAGAGCAATTTTGACCCAGAAGAATTAACTTATTCCATGGCTCATCATCACATAAAACTAAGACTGAAAATTTCTTCTTTTTAATAATTTAAAGTGGATTCGTCATATGTGTGCATATTTATGAGTACAATAGGCTATTTCCATATACACCTATATATGTAATGTTCTGATGAGAAAATTAGCTCTCCTACTTCCTCAAACATTTCCACTTACACACATTAAGCACATCTGTGATCTTTTTTAGTTAAAGTATACTATGTATTACTTTAGACTATAGTTTCCTATGGTACAAAAGAACACTAGAATTAAAAACCTCTGGCTATGTTTTGGTAACCACTTAAAAAACAAAAACAATACCAAAAAAAAAAAACTTCCTCCAGATTTCACTAAACCTCACTGCAATAGTTTTGTTTCCTTAAACTCACTGGCACTTTGTACTTAATTAAACCTAAGCCAACCAAAATCTCAAACATTTTTCCAACGGCAGGCAGATGTTTAAATTGTACCCCTGAGGATAAGTGAGAGCAGTGACTTGGCTAAGATATTTGTCAAGCAGCCATCAAAAGGATTAGATTTCAAGAAGCCTAAGTCAGGAGTAAAATTTTCCTATTTGAGACAGCACAGAACATCAAGTATTACAGAGACAGACTAAGTGACAGCCTGTTAGAGAGACAGGAAGTTTAAACACCTAAATGACTGAGTACAAACACAAAGTCTAAAAGGCCGCAGACAGGTTCAAGGTCCCAGAGATAGGAACACAGCTAAACCAAATTAGAAATGAGAAGTGGGGGCAGTTTGAGCTTGCAGAACTACGTTTCATAGAGCAGCAGAGGTGGTCCTACTGTAGATTCAGTGGGGGCAGGGGACATGGGGTGGGCAGCACTTATGCAGTGGGCAGACAGAACCCCATGAAGAATGGGGACAGTGATTAACAGCACATACATCGTGAGAAGACTGAACCCCATGAAGAGTGGAGACACACGGTGGACTAGCACATATATCATGGGGAGACTGAACCCCACGAAGAGCCCTTTATATAAGATCACAGGCTGACTTATAAAAAGAAGTTGCTGCTGAAAAAGTGATTATACAAAAACTTATTTTCATAGTATAAATAAAGGCAGTGAATAGTCCTAATGATTCAAAAGTTTCATATTATTTTACCCTGTTTAATATAAGAACACTAGGACCCACTCAAAGTTCCAAAGCCATTACTAAAACATTCAAAATGCTAGACCTTGTAGGTCTGCCATTTCCATATATATTGGCCATCATCATAATAGAATCAAAACAGATAGATAGATGAACCTCCTCGGAGCTATTGATTGATTTTCTTAAACTAAGAACATTCTGAAAAATATTCCTCAGTCCCCTAACCCAACTGACAATCTATCAATACTTCAAGTTATCTTACAAATTTACTACAGGAGACCACATACGGTATAAAGCCATAACATTATATTTAATGGTTTGAATTCTTATTTTATGTATGTAGTCACTGTAAAATAAGCTCACACACAGATACACACAACATATAATTCATACATGAGAAAGAAAACCCACCTTTAAGTCACTTCCTGGTAAGGTACCAACTCCATCCTTCCAGTCCATAACACTGAACACATCAAACTCTTGACCACTTGTGCTAGATGCAGATTCAGTCATGATTTATTTTTTTAACCTTGAAGAGGAATAAGGGAACGTAAATACTTCACATGCACATCAATTTGATTTAGTGATCATTACTACTTGTTTCTTTTAATTACATTATTTTCTCGATTCATCCATCTACAAACAACTGCTTCAAAAGTATCACTAATGGCGCTGAGCACTGGTAGAGCACTCGCCTGGCATGTGTGGGGCCCTCCAAGCTCTATTCTACTATGCATCTGTTTGACTCTGTGTGCCAGAAACTGTGACCAGAGCTAGAGAGGCACTCGCTCTACTACTGAGCTATACAATCAGCTTCGTACATTTTTTACCCCTAAGCATACATTCCTACAGGGAAGTTTAACTTCTGAATTAGACACTACAAAATGTTAAGAACAACTGTCAGTGACTTGGCATGATTTTCTTTCCTTATTAAGGTGAGAATTTTCACCTTTTCATTTAAAGAAACGGAGGAATCTCTTTGGCATATTCAAGTTATCAGCATCAATGCTCTCGCAGTTGGGCATCAGTGTTAAACAAAATGAGTTGTACTTGAAGACAAGCACTGTGAATCTAGACAATCAGTCTGGTAACTGAGACAGTCAAGTCACCAAGTACCTAAGTGGGGGAAGGGGATAGTGTATATACAGTACGGACTCACTGAACCAAAAGGTGACTCATTCCTAAGCAGGATAGCCTAAGATCTCACACTAGGCAGAACAACATTTAAAACTGATGGATTGTTTGTTTCTTGACAATTCCATTCAATATTTTTGAGGAGATGTTGACTTCAAGTCACTGAGCCCTCTGGGAACTATAACCTCAGAAAGTGGAACCAAAAATAAGGGAACTACTAAATAAAATGTAGATTTAAAAGATACCATTGATGGTGGGAAAATAAAAGGGGAATTGAGTCCACTACTCACTGTCATCTATATTAACCTATCAATCACATGTCTGACTTACTAACACAACAAACATGAATGTGATTCTTATCAGGAAGAGATCAAGTTTGTTTGACTCAGCTGAAGTATCTGCTACGACCCCCGACAGCTTCTCAAGAGCCAAGGACATGGAAAGGTAGTGACAGAAATGAGAATGAAGCCTAAAATACTTATTGAGATGTGATGAGATTTGGAAGATTTACATAGTTCTTTGGAGACATGGTCTCCAAATGACTAAGGTATAAATGTTACAACACTGAGCCCAGAGCATGGATTCGTTCCAACTCTCAGATCAATAAATTGTAATACAGGGTGAAATCTCAGTGTTCAGGTTTCAACTGTACAGTGTACACCAACCTACCTTTAAGATAAACTACGCTTCATGGAGTTTTGCTATGGTATCAAAGATTTCCACTATTACTGAAAAGCTAGCAAAATATTCCTCTCTTTTCCAACCCTGTATCTACATTAATCCAGACTTTCTTCATATACTTCAGCCAAAAAAACAAACTGGAATAGACTAAAGGCAGAAGCAGCTATAAGAATCCAGCTATCTTGCTATCTTCTGTAAAACCAGACATTAGACAGATTTGCGGAAGTAGAAACTATGGAACTTCTCTAGTATTTATTACTATTACTATGTATTTATTGCTTTCATAAAAATTGTGTTTATATATATTATATAGTGAGCAATCAATCTATTTTAACACAGTATCAATATGCATAGGCAATTAGAAAAAATACCTACTTGAGCTTTCAATCATAAAGGAGATTTAAGACCAAAACGTCTGAAAGTCACTGCTGTGCAGAGTAGTTGTAACTCACTTCTCTCCATAAAGAAGAAATATTAACCAATGGGCTGACCATGGAACTTAGATCAAAGCACACTTCTAGAACATGGTACCCAACCACAAGACAACAACTCACAAATCTAGTCCAATCTAAATTATTAAAAAACATTACCAGACAGAAAGATGAAAAGCAACTGGTCATCTGATATATCAAAGAAACACTGCTACTGCTTCTTAAAGGTGGGATGATAGATACTAATACATACTATTTGTTTTCTTTTTTTACACTCATTCATTCACTCATTGTATGTATGTGTATATTTCAGGGCACATACATGCCTCAGTGCATGTGTGCATGTGTGGAGATCCAACAATAACGTGCAGGGAGTCAGTTCCCTCCTCCCATCATGTGGGTTCTGAGGGTTGACCTCAGGTCATCAGATTTAGTGGTAATAAGCCACCTCTGGCCCATCTTTTATTTATTTTTTTTTCCTTGAGACACAGTCTTGCTAGCTGTGAACTTACGGTCTTCATATCTCTACTCCCTAAGTCCTAGGATTACAGGTACGTTCCACCACACCAGGGAGTATGTTCCTTTTAGTGGGAAGTTCTTCTGTATATTTTAGTGATACAAACTACAAATGGATAGGTGAAAAGACACGCGAGAAATCTGTCTTAAACTAATCAATGGAGTCACGTGACCAAATAAAACTGATGCTGTGCTGGGTGGGAACTGTCCAGATGTGACAGGGTCTTTGATGACTCATTCTACATGTTCAGTTTTCCATATGTTTAGAAGAAATAGTTCAAGGTGTCTTGTTTTCTCTTCAGACTGAATCTCGTTTTGTAATACACTAACCACAACTTGCAATGAAGCCGTGGCTGGCCTCGATCTTATCCCCCTGCCTCAGCCTCCCATGTGCTGTGATTCCATGCTGGCTCCACTATGCCAGTAGGCGGAAGACTTTTAAAGCGTGGTCTTTTAATAAATGTCATATGCATTTCTAAATGGTATGTAAAAACTCTGTACTTCTTGGAGTGAGAGACTTTCTTCCACTGAGAGTTTCCAGATGTGCCGATATTCTTTCTTCCCCCTTTGCTTTAAATAAAATACCAACTAGAAGACATTTCAAACTGTATGTAGTGTGAACCACAAGAAGCAGATCTATTACTAAGGCTTAATCCTCAGAACAGGAAGCAGGATATGATTGCCAGGGGAGAATTATGTGGGAAATTCTGAAGATATTAGATGAATTAAGACTTTGTTCAGGGTTTCTATTGCAGTTATAAAACACTGTAAGCAGGAACAACTTGGGAGGGGAGGGTTTATGTTATTTTACAACCCTCAAGTCACGCTCCATCACTGAGGGACAGCTGGCCAGGAACTCAAGGCAGGCACTGAAACAGAGGCCATGGAAGAGTGCTGCTTACTGGTTTGCTTCTCAGGGCCTGCTTTCTTAGATCACCTAAGAGCACAAGCCCAGGGGCGATACTGCTCCTAGTGGGCTGGGCCCTTCGACATCAATCGTTAATCAAGAAAACGCCCTACAGATTGTTCTAAAAGCAATCTGGTGGAGGTGCTTTCTTTTTTCCCTTTTTTGTTTTTTTTTATCTTTTTTTTTTTCTAGACAGCTTTCTCTATGTAGCCTTGGCTATCCTGGAACTCACTTTGTAGACCAGGCTGGACACATAATAGAGATCTACCTGTCTTTACACCCCCTCCCCCCATGCTGGGATCAAAGCCAAGAGCCTGTACTACCCAGCTGGAAGTGATTTCTTAATTGAGGTTCCTCTTCTCAGATAACTCTAACTTGTGTCAGGCTGACAAAAAAACAAACAAAAACAAACAACTAGCCAGAGCAAAATGAAATTCACAATTTCACGAAATGGCCTATGATTGCAATGGAACTGGGTCCCTTTGAAGTAAGAGCAGTATTCTCTGATAAGGTCAGCAGTACGCAGTCAACTCAGCCCTAAGCACCCATCAAACTGGCAAATACTGGTTCCATCCACTTCATTCACTTTAAGCTCAGAGGAGGTGTTGTATAAGCTATTCTAGAGTAAAAGACATTTGCTACACTGTCTCTGCCAACATCTAATTTTGAAGCCACTGGCTACTACTTTGTCACAAGAAGTCTGAATAGCTACAACAGATTAAGGGTTTTCCTACCACCTACTAATCAGGAAGAACAGCAGGCAACCAACATTGTTAACAAAAGCTGTTTATTTTTATGACACCCAAGTCTTTCTCCTTTCTCTTTCCCTGTTCACATGGACACACAAACACACAAAGACCTTTACTTCTTGTTCTGAGGTGTAAGTCACCTTTTCAGCATGGTGAAAGGTTCTAGATTTGTATATTTCTTTAATTACTACTTGATATTATTCCCTAATTCTATGTGTAAGATAACTACATCTATAGGGGATATATACACACATACAAAGAGAGAAAGAGACACAGAGTGAGACAGAGAGAGAGAGAGAGAATAAAAGCCACAAACAATATCCCACTGAGCAAGAATGCCCATCTGACTCTCTTGGTAAACACTGTTGAGATTTCCTAAGGAAGTACCATAGAGGGGCACCATGATATGAACAACCAGGAAAGATCCAGTATTTTCTTCTAATCTGCCCTTTCTCAAGCTTTTCAACCACTAATGATGTTAGATGGGGCAGTAGCTTCTGATTCCTGAAAGTATATATGACCTGTTGACCGTGACTATAATCAAGGCATTGTTGCCCAGCTTGCCTTTGCCAGAAACTACTATGATGGCTCATCAAGAAATTGATGGCATTTGCTGAAGGATGATTCCTGCTGGCACCTATAGTCCCAAAGCCCCCTTTTGTGAATAGCCCATTTCAGCGTTACCCATTTAAATTACAATCTTCTTGACCTAAGCTCTATGGTAGAGTGATACAGCAAACTAAATGACATGTGGCACTATCTTCAGAATAACTTCCTGTCTCTCCTCTCCAGTACCACTTCCTGGTCTCTGAACCAAAGCTGTACAACTTGACTCTCCCTGGAGATCATCTTTCTATTGGATGAACCACCTCAGCTTCTCATGTAAACAAATCTCTGATAGCCCCAGGTTAATGAACTTTCCCCACAAGATGTTAATAAAGCTACTCCATTAGATGCTAATAAAGACAGATTTTTTTTCTCATTTGTTTGTTTTGGGGGGAATATGTGTCCTGAGATTGAAACCAAGGCCTCACACAGCACTTCTAAGGTAGGCAAATGCTGGGACTAGTTAGTATCTTATATTCAAAAATCCTATGGTAAGGGGCTGAGGATGACTCAGTGGTAGAAAATCTCCAGGACAAAGCAAACAAACAAATAAAATAACAAACAAATGTTTCATGTGATGAGACTGAAGAGGGCTGGGCCTCTCCTAGTCACTGTAAACTAACCTGGTATGGACTAATAATCCAGATCTTATCCTCCAACTCAGATAGCCTACTTCTAGAATATTAGACTTCTGTGTGGATGAAACCCGTAACAATCCATGGACGCATCATGGGTAGAGAATTACAACCATTCCTTGCCATGGTATAAAATGACACAAAAGGTCTCCATTCTAATTTAGAAATAATTCACGTCATGGTTAATATGTCTAATTTTAGACATAATGGTGTGCCACCTTTTGTGTAAAACAAAAAGAAATATGAAGGATGAGTTGTGTATGGACATCAACTATTTTTGGAAGGATCTGTCAGAAACTGGGAACTCTAGCTGTGTCCAGGTAATGATGCTAAACAAAAGCCATGTTGAGTTTTCTCTGTGTATCTACTAGCGCTACAATATGTTCAAAAATCACAATATAAATATAACCCATTCTGCTTCATACTTATTTAAAAGTATATTATAAAAGGCATGTCTTCCCACAAAAATATTTGCTACTGATATCAACAGGAGAAAGCACGGTCTAGAAGTCGCGAAGAGGGAAGGAGCCCTGGGAAGCTCTTGGGTAACTTCCTGAGAGGTGTCAGCAGAAGGGTATTCACACAACAGACGGTTGAGGGGAGAAGTGCAGGGTTCACTCCTTCACGGCAACCAGATGCAGCCCCAGCCCCAGCACTTACAGTTCCCACCATTCCTGAGCAACACCTGAAGCTCTGGTGACATTTACTAGTCTATCCTTCCTCAGAAATGTGACTCTGAATCATTTTTGCCATAAAGCTGAGGGCAGGAGCACACTGCCAGGCCTGGCCAAGGGCCAGGTATGCTCTCAGTCACAGAGCTCATTCTTACTGCTATGAACACTGCAAAATAAAAGGATCAAAAAACAAAAACCTGTTTCTTTTTAAGAAACTGAACGAGCAAAATTAACTGCTAGTTGAGTCTCATGTTGAAGACGGACTAAAGGGAATATGGAGATGGTTCTGAAAGTCATAGGCCCTGGCCACAATTGAGACGTTTCGGATACACTGAAGTCTGAAACGTCAAACGCAATGACTCAGACACACTGTGTGAGCACGACTAATGTTCCAAAAGGAAATCAGTAAAAAGGATGCAAATTGACTTCAGTTAGTGCTCAACACCCTAAAGATCACACAACGAGTGAGATGAGCAGCTAGGGTCTGGGGGGGACTAAGTTCGATTTCAGCGATTTTACAGAACTTAGGTGCTACAGTTTTATTTATTTCGTATTTTTATTTTTTAATTTGAGGATTGTAGGTGGCATGGGACGGACCCCTCAAATGTCCTGAACTTACTCATCTCACATTGACTAAACATAAGCGGGGCGAATGTGCTCTTCATGAGACTTTTTTCACACCACTTGTTTGCTCTTTCTGCCATGAGCAGATAAAAGAGAGGCTTGGGGAGAATAGCAGCTCCTCTGTAGGTGCCTGGAGCACTCTGAAGAGAAGAGACGAGATGGAGAGAAGATAACGGTCCACTGAAGACAAACAGAACAACCTCAGTGGCTCAGCACTTCGCAAAGAGTGGCCCAACTCCCAATGGAAGTCTGGGCCAGCAGATGGAGGGAGCAAACAAGGATGACCTGGGTACAGCATCATGTGCAGCATGGCCATTTCTGTTCAAAGCGTTTTCTCCAAAATTGATATTGACAGGGATGCCAAGTCAGTGCTCATAAAGAGCAAAAAGACAGGGGCTGGGGGCACAGCTCAGTGGAAGAAACTTTGTCACACAAGAATGAGACTCAGAGATCAGATCTACAACATCCACATCAATGCCAGGCAGGCAGGATGCTTCACCTTTGATCCTAACCCTCAGCAAGTGGAGACGAGGAAAGCCCAGAGTAAGCTGGCTAGATAGAATAGTAGAGTCAAGTCAGAGACTTTGTCTCAAGATAGGAGGTTGAGAATGATCAAAAAAGATGTTTGACGTCAACCTTTCGCCTCCACACACATGACCTGCACACGTGAGCACACAGATGTGAACACATGCATACCACAAACAAAGGAATTTTATAACTAAACAAACAAACAAAAATCATAAATAAGGGCTGGGGTGTAGTCCAACAGTATACTGCTTGCCTAGAATTCCAGCTGCCCTGAATTCAGTTCCTAGGAACACAAAACAAGGAAACAAACAAAAGATTAGTTAAAGAGCTACAATCATTTTATACTTGATTTCTTTGAAGCTGCACTTTCAAGCTTTTCATTTGACAGATGCAATTTCAAAATTAAGGTCCAGAGATGCGAAGGTTGTGAGCCCAGAGTGGTTATACAATGGGGCAAGCATCACATCAAAGCAGAATCATATTACAATTCATAGAACATGATTAAAGATGTGTGATTCACACGAGAGGTCTGAGATATTACTGCCTGATGTTGATAGACTTACCTTTCTAAGATTTGGTTAAAAAGACAACATACCATAATATTTTATATAGAGAACCGGAGACACTAAAATCATTACCACGAGCCAAACAACATGACAACTGTGTCAAAGAGTCACAGGACAATGAAAGAAAGCCACATTCAGAGGCAGGAGCCCAGTGTTTCTTTAAGATCATTAGCTGAAGAAGGTCTTTTGTTTCCTTATAGAAATCAGCATTCTTGGTGGATGTGGGGGTGTATGCATTTAATCCCAGCACAGGGAAGGCAGAGACAGCTGAATCTTCAAGAGTTCAAGGCCAACCTGGTTGACAAAAGTTCTAGAATAGACAGAGCTACGTAGTAAGACCCACTCACAAAAAAAGAGAAAGAAAAATGATAGGGAAATCTCACAAGGCTCTACCCCTAGAGTAGGAACTACAGGCAATTAATGACACTCAGGGAGGAAGAATCAGTCTTCCCCAGGGATGAGTTTCCTAATTGGTTATCCAATACCAATACCAAGAAGTCAGCGCTAAAAGCATACACATAAAAACAACATTAAATGGACTCAGCAAATTATATTCATATGTGTGTATATTTATATAGATGTGTGTACAATTATATGTGTGTAAATATATGAATATATACACATATATTATGTGTATATAACAGTAATACTTTTTTTAAAAGGTCATGAATTTGAAGGGAGTGGGAGAACATGAGGAGTTAAAAAGAAGATAAGGGAATAATGTAAACAAAGTACTCATATATGAAATTTTCATATCGAAACTGTTTTAAAGTGGCTCTTTCATTGTTCTGAATTCCTCATGCTCACACTCTAGAATGACTACTGGTCTCTCCCCAAAGCAATTCTCTTGTCATAACAAAGAAGAATATGTCATGGGGAGGGATGGGAAATCTGGCGTCTACTTATCTCATCACCCACGACTCCCCACAGTACCACTGCACTGGGCAGACTGTACTTAAACAAGACGAGACTGCAGGCCAGGTAATAAGTTCCAAAGACTGCTCCTTCCAGATGCAGTTTTGGAAGCCATTTACTCATGATAAAAGATTTTGTGATTTAAAAAAGTGAAATTCTTAGCAGTCTTTGGGAGAAGCTAGGCTCACACTGGGAGTCTCTCAGCCACATGTAGGGTGCTCTCTCAATGTTCTCCACAGACACTCAGCCCTCAGCCTTGGGCTCCTTATCACAGTACAGGGAGTCTCATGGACTCCTCACTACAGAACATATTTTTATAGGACACAGCTCACTTATCTTCAGATTAGACTCCACTACTAGGATGCTAACTTCAGATCTAGCTGCTGGTTGGCATCCCTGTGCAGAGGTCTATGGTGTCTAATCCTGGGAATGGCACCCAGACCTAAAATCCTGTAAGTCCAGTCTTGGGAAAGTGATCCTGAGAAAGATTTGGTCCCTGTATTATAAGGCCTTCCTAGAGGTCTCAGTGACTTTCCATACTTCCTATATGGCCTTTATTGGGACATTTTCCATTCTCCAAAGCACCACGTACATAGGGCCCTCATACACAAAGAACCTAACAAAGTTAGAGAGACACCGACATATTGAGGCAAAAGGGATTCTGGTTGAAGATGTCACCAACACAAGCTAGCTTGAACCCTATAACTTTCTTTTCACACTGGTAAGGACTATTATCTCCACTTTAAAAGTAAGAAAATTCAGGCCATCTGGACAGGAAACACTCTTTCATTTTCCAGGACAGTACCCAATATCTTTCTTTATTTTACACAATAGAAAGGAAAGTGTCCAGTAAGTGTGGTAAGCAAAGGCTCAGGAGCCACAACCCTTGGGAATTAAATGTCAGTCTCAAATCTCTAGGCACTGCCTTAGGCCGGGCATCCATCCCTTACTCAGCCTTAGCTGCTTTGGCTTCAAAACAGACAGAAATATCTACTTGTCAGGGATATAAGAACTTTTTGTTACAGTGTTCAAGTTGAAATGCTTTGCCTGATGGTTGGCCATCCAGAAGAGAGGAAAACAATGTATTCTGTAGTGTCCAGGCTCCTCCCAGCCGGAGGACCAGAGGTGTCATAAGCAGTGCAGAGTACAGGATAACTGTGCCAAGACCGGTAGCCGCATTAGGAATCCTCTGGAATTATTCAGTTGTTCAGAGACTGGACGAGAAGCCCAAGGACTCTGGAGATTTCATGAAGAAGTAGATTTCATTTCAAAGAGAATGTGGAAGAGTTTGTAGAGTCTCCCAAATAGAAGGTCGGTAACTTAGTTTTGGCCAACATGTTTTACAAACAAACAAAAAAATTTAACAACTTGAAAGCAAATAAACATAATGAAGACCTAATTTCTGAACAACTACCATGAATGAAGGCACCACTGACCTTTCTGTGATATTTATGCTAAGGAAACATTAAAAGTTCCTCTGTGCCCACAATGGTACTTTAAAAACCTGCTTTCCAGAAAGCAAGTAGAAAGGCAACAGAAAGCACCATATGTATTGCGGTGAGAAGGTAGTGGGAAAAGAGAGATAAGAGGGGTTCCACCCAGAGAAGGCTGCTGTAACAACAACAGGGTGAGTCTCTGCATGAGCCCCGGGATGTGCACACAGTGCTCACAGAGATGCCAAGGAAAGAGCAGGAAGACAGCACTGCCCCTGATAATATCTGCACTGGGTCCTGATCATCTACGAGGAAGGCTTTGAAGGAGAACTTTCTGCTAATTTTTAAAATCCCTCAGAAAGACTCAACGGTAAGTGTAACATTTATCAGCTGGGTGATTTAGGGTTGGGTGGGGGTGATGGATTGGTTGGTACAGGGTCACCCTGTGACCACGAGAACTTCAGCTCAGATTCCCAGAACTCACATTAGAAAACACTGTGGTACACGCTGAAAAGCAGCAAGATGAGATGAAGGCAGAGGAAGGGAAAAACCCTTGGATTGGTTGGCTGGTTAAATGCCTAGTGTACTTGCTGAAAGTCCCAGGCAAATGAAACCCTGTCTCAAATAAAAGGGTGCTGGAGTAAACATATAAAAGGTTGTCCTCAGACCTCCACATGCACTTATGCACAGACAGACAGACAGACAGACAGACAGACAGACACACACACACAGAACGATCAAAAAGGAGAGTTATGGATGCAGCTCAGAGGTGTACTGCTTGCATCATCTATGTAAGGCACTGACTGCATTTAAGCATCAATACTGGGGGGAAACGGGGTGGGGGTGGGGAGTAGCAAAACAACAGACTGGCGGAAGAGAGCACTGAGGAGACCAGAAAGAAATTCACTTCTCCATCCATGTCATGTTCTCTCCATTGAAAATTCCCAGCTGACAACTCGGCCGCTAAGTACCTAGTTCACTGCCTGGCAGAAGCATAGCTTTGGTGCTCCAACAAACTCCCCTCACTTAAGCGTCAGAAGAACACATCAAAAGAAGTTAAATTCAGACCTCTTAAATGGGCTTATTCAATAAGGACAAGAGCGAGCTAAACTTGCACTTGAAGCATCTCTCAACAAACACATATTGCTACAAAGAAAAATTTACCTTTCAAATCAAGCATGACAGACACAAGCTTTGATATTGTACTCGCCCGGCCTGATAAGAACTCTCAGTTGCACACATATTGGAATTGCGATCTGTACTGGAGAGATGATAAGTTCTGCCCCGAGGGCCTGGGTTCACATATTGCGAGCAGACAGAACTCTAGATTATTATGATGTGAGAACTGAAACGTTTGTACAATCAAGAACCGATCCTGGAG
The DNA here is from genome assembly GCA_001685075.1 of Bramus lutescens. NCBI lineage: Eukaryota > Metazoa > Chordata > Mammalia > Rodentia > Cricetidae > Bramus > Bramus lutescens. The sequence continues at coordinate 48,531 of LOEQ01005230.1, forward strand.
GCTATCAGGCTCCTATTATCCACAGGCCCTGAGCAACGGAAAACACAAGAGTCAGGTAAGCTCTATGAAGCCTTTAAATATACATTCCGTTATTAGGATGGTCAGCTCTTGCCATTCTCCCCCTACTTGCCCAGCTGGCCAATGGTAGGGAGAACAGCCTTATTTACAGCATCAAACAATTTCTGTGACTTGCTGCCTGTGCTGTCATGAAGACTGTATGCAAAGCAGTAGTCGCCAGGGTAACCTTTACAAAATCTCAACTTCCTGCCCCTTAGTTCGTTCCTGTAGCAGAAGGTGAAGTGTTTGAGCTTCTGTGGCCTAACCTATTTACTTCCTCTGAAGGAGGAACAGAAAATGAAAAATGTCTTTCAAGAAAGAGAAATGTAGACAGAAAGTGAAGATCACATTAACCGACATTAACGGGCAGACGGCCTATTTAATAAGCTCCCATCACATGCTTTTGAGTTCATGTTCCATGCACAGAGCAAAGAACCGCTCGGAAGAGCGCCACCATCTCATCAACATACTACACTGGAACGACAATAATAGAAATCCTATAGCCATTAGAGAGATCCAGGGGCGGGGAAAAGAACAAGAACCTGCCTGACACAGACACTTCCATGCTTGTGCTACAAATACATGAACTCAGATTTAAAAGAAAAAAAGCTAAAAGTAGTGCCTTGTTCTTTTTATTTCATGTCATAATTTTTAAATGCTAAGAGCAGCATCTTCTTTTTTCTGCTTCGTGTTTTTATAGAACGCAGAACCAAAATGGAAGCGTTTACACTCTATCTCTCTTTTGCATGTAATAAATTAGATTTGACCAGATTTCCTTTCTCTCACAGAAATTATGCCTCCAGGCTTATCTCGATAACCCTTTGTAGGCAGCCCCCCTATCAACAGACTGAGCGGCGAAGCTGCATCCACCAAGGAAGCCCATACCAACAGGTTGAATCATTTAGATTACTTAACACCCGGGCACGATTAGCCATGCAGACCTTCCAGTTCACTCACTATCCATGAGTCAATGGTGAAACGGGTTTGGGAAAGACTCAGATGATTTTGCAGGCCAAGCAACCTTATTTCAAACATTCTAGAAACAGAAAACTAAATAAAATATAAAGGTATGGTCCTACTTAGCAAGAGTGGGGGGTGGGAGGACACCGCCAAATCTGAACAATCCATTACCCTCTAACAGCACATGTGATGACAACTTTCCAAGCCACTCTAAAGACTTGTCTGATGTGAACAATTCACATGGCAGATATGTGTGGCCGCTGCAACTCTGAACCCCTGAAGAAGACAAAGGGCTCCTCCCTTCCCCACACCATACACTCGGCTTTCTGATCAGATTTTAGCACCGGTAGTTGAGTTGAACCACTGTTGCGGAAATATTGCCAACCCAGGTTGAGTTTGCATTTTTATTCTAAGACAACACACTACTATTCACCAGCACCACCCCATCCCGTCCACTTGCTATCTCCCCCTCCGTGTGTGTGTGTGTGTGGTGTCCCTTAAATTTCTTCTTTTACAATCCTGGCTATTGAGTAAATTTCATCATCTGTTAGTAAACTTAGGTTCCACTTTTTCCTGTGTTAAAGAGGATTGAAGCCAGAGTCTCGCAGACGCTAGACAAATGATCTACCACTGAGCCACAATCCCAGCCTCTCTCTGCTCTTCTTCAAAATGTTACTAATACTGTGTGTCATTTCAAGGAAGGGGACTTTTTAGCATAACCCAATATCAATAATCTCAATTCTCAACTTAAAGATTGGGATAAAACGATAAATATTTTCTTTCCATCAATTCTTCTTTATTGTTCATTAATATGAGCCAATACATCACAGAAAACATATTAATCTGGAAATACGTTTTTATTTTAATACTAGGAGTTGTTTGAAAATCAGATGTCTAAAGTTAACAAAACAGTCCTAGGCCTATACTGTCATTTTCTTTGGCCCTCCCCCTTTCAAACAGTACGAAATGGATTTGGACAAGTTATGAAGTATCTCTGAGGACTGAGTTACTTTGAAAGTAAACAACAAGTGAACGTAGGAGACACAGCAGGAGGCTGAAGCAGCTGTACTCTGGGTTCAAGGCCAACCTCTCCCTCAGCAACAGTTGGCTTTAGAGCTGCCTTGGGCTACACAATGAAACACTGTATCAAAACCAGAAGTAATAACACAGAACTTTGGAGACTAGTGGAAGTAGCAGGGACGGCACTGGCGCTCTCTATCCATCTCTAGGTCAACAGCATGGGTAAGAGCACATCCAGAGATATACTGCGTACCTGTGACTTAATCTCCACCACGCACTCAAAATCATGGTCAGTACACTACCATGTGTGTACAGCTTATCTCTCTAGATTACAAGCACACTGAGGCTAAAGACTGACTCTCTGCAGCTCAGTAGACATAACATTCATTGATTCCAGCGCTACATGCTGATCTCATGACTACTCCCCAATACTGATCTACGTAAAACAGATGCTCCACAAACGAGCTGAGTGAACACAAAACATTTATGGTACATATGGAACAGGAGGATATTACCTATAATGTGCACGCAATCCTTTTAACTTCCACCAAGGCTCCTAACTCCAAACCACTTTTTTTCATTTAATTACATGTATTTCTCTCCCACAGTGTATGTGCATGCATGTGTTCCTGGTACCGCCTTTCTCCACCTGTTGCATAACAGCCATGAACAATCACTGACTCTCATCCACATGCATTACTGAGAAAATTTAACACTGTGAAAAGACAACCCCTGAGAATATCTCCACGGGATAATGAAGACTTCACAAATCATCCATCTGCCTACCTACCTACTTACCTACCTATAAAGATATATATGAAATAAAGACTGTACAAAAAATATCACTGCCACAGATCCTTCAACTTCAAGACATCATATACAAATCTGTACACATGTGAACACATAAGTATTTTAAATACAGTATCTTGGGATTCTAAGGCAGATGATGAGTCCATCTAACGGTAGCAAACAGGAAGCGGGATAGAGCAGATCTTCACCAGCTCCCCTTGTGAACACACTGGTCAAAGAAACGGCATCACTTTGACCAGAAGCACAACTGAGGTATCCCTCAGTCCTGATTAGAAAGTGACTTACTCATTTCTGGAGACCAATTAAAATGGGATACATACTGTCTCATGTATAACATCATGTGACGTCATCAGTCAGCATGCAAGTTCACTGACTTCTATAACACCTTCTATAACATGGAGAGCATATGTTCTCTTCATGGCCCAATGTGCACTTGCTACACTATTACCATACACACACTAGAACAGCCCCAGCAGCTGTTGCAATAGGCAGAGTTCTCAGTTATCTCTCCTCCTGGGCTAAAGAGCCCGGGAGCTCCAAGGGAACAAAACCTAGCCTCTCAGATTTCAACACTGTTAAAACTCAGTAGCAACTAGTTAAAGAAACCAAAAACACTGCTTGAGGGAAGACTCCATGACCTATCTGTTACATACCACATAAGGCTACTTCTCTTACAATGGCCCTATTTTGACCTATCGACCATAAACCATGGCTTGCTTATCCATGACAACACATGATTCCTAAAAATAAAATATCATGGGCTGGAGAGATGGTTCAGTGGTGAAGAGTATTGGCTGCTCTTCCAGAGGACTCCGGTTCTTTTCTCAGCACCCACATGGTGGCTCACAACCACCTGGAACTCCAGTTCGAGGATTCCAGAATGTCTTCTGACCTCCCTAGGCACAAGTGGTACAAAACACCAATAGGCATAACATTAAAAACAACAAAAACATGAAGTTTACTTGAGAACTACCTCTCTCTCAATTACTCCATGATGAAAAAACTGGACAAGTACATATTCTCTCCTTCACTACTGAGTGTTTAGACCCTCAGGATATTGGTTAGATAGTCTATAAAAAGGAGATGAAATAAAACGAATAAAACTGGAACATGTCAGGATTTGCTGTGTCAGGTTCGTACCATTAGGATGAAGATAGTAACACTGTATTTCTCTCTTTCTATCTAGATTTTAGAGAGTTAGCGATAATGAGCAACACAGCGACAAGGACGGCTAAAAAAACAGGTGGGGGAGTCTTATTTGAAATGTTTCTTCAAAGCAGTCATTCTCAGGAATCAATTCTTACCCTCCCCAGCGACTGCCATTACTACCTCCCCAGTCACCTGTTTTCTCACCCTCCATTCCAGGCAGAATCATGCGATGCCAAAATGTTAATGACAGTAAACAGACTCCCATGCCACAGTGATCAGTACTTCACCCTACCATTCCCACCAGCAGGCATTATTTTTAAACATTTCTTTCCTTTAGCCCTCCTACTCATTTGGGACCAAGTTTAGGCTTTGTAACCAGCGGCTTGATAGAGTGCTGTTCCTCCACTCAACAAGTGACGTATTTTTTCATAAGAAATAAGGACACTGGAGCTGGAGAATTGGCTCAGCAGTTAAGAGCACTTGTTGCTCTTGCAGACGACCTGAGGGGACTCACAGCACCCACTTTCAGTTCTAGAGGATCCAACACCTTCTTCTGACTTTGGGGTTCACCAAGCACAAGCGCGGTACACAGACATACATGCAGGCAAAGCACACATAAACATAAAGTAATAAATAAGTAAATCTGTTTTGTGTTTGCTTGTTTTGGTTGACTGGGTTGGGTTTTTTTTTTTTTTTGGCTTTTGCTTTTGTTTGGTTTTGTTCTGTTTTTGAGTCAAGGCTTCTCTGTGTAGCCCTGGTTGTCCTAGAACTAGCCCTGTAGACCAGGCTGGCCTCAAACTTACAGAGATCCACCTGTTTCTGCTTCCTGAGTACTGGGATGAAAGGCGTGCACCACCACTTCACGGCATAAACAAATCTAAAGAAAAAATGTAAGCAATAAGGAAAGACAGACAGACAGAGCCAGACACGATGGTACATGACTTAGATCCTAACTCTCCTGAGACAAATGTGGGAGGATCTCTGTGAGTTCCAAGTCAGTCTGGTCTACATAGTGTCAGAGCTACAAATCCAAGATGCTGTCTCAACAAACAAAAATAAGAAAGGAAAGTGATGTAGAAGAAAGATGCTGCTAGAACCTTTTGATAGGTATATATGCTATCGTAGTATAAAGCCAGGGACTGAAACACCAGCTCCACACTAAAGAGTCTGACTCTTGCTCGTCACAAAGCCTGCTGACAGTGACAGGGTCAAATGACCACCACACACTTGAACACCTCTTTACAGGTCTCAAAGCTTCCTTCCTTTATGGGGGGGGGGCAATGGTGACATCCCCATTTTCCAGAGAGGAAAATCCAGGGTGAAGGAGGCCCAGTAACTCATACAAGATGATATATTGGATTGCAGAAGTTCAGCTTTCTGATTCCCGTTGTAGCTTGCTATCCACAGTCACAATGGCTCTTCAAATGAAGACTAATAAGTATTGTCTTCAACTCAGCACACAGGTACTGCACTGACTACTCCAGCAAGCTGGGGTACTCCTCTCCCTGGAATTGTGCTCGTGTGTGCACAGCCTGGTGACTGTTCTGTCCACTGTTTCTGCAGGATCACCCACATATACCCGAGGACTAGATCTATGAATTCTCTAACTGTACTAATTAAGTCAATGCACAGGAGAAAATGACAATAAATCACTTTTATTCTGTCCGCTATTCAGTTTCACTTGTAAGCCACACCTGACCCACAGAGGATAATTAACTCTGCTTGTAAAAAGAAGGCTTGGGCCAGTGAGATGGCTCAGTGGGTAAAGGCATCTGTCACTCAGGTCTGCAACCTGAGTTCAATACCCAGAACCCATATAAATATGGAAAGGAATAACCCCATTGATGTCCTCTGACTGCCACACATGTGATATGATGCACCTCCACACACAAAGAGAGAGAGGAATACTAATAATAATTAAATAAAATTTAAAAGGAAAGTTAACTTTCATGTCCTTTAGCAAACTATTGTTTTAAAGATTTATTTATTATGTATACAATGCTCTACTTGCAAGTATGCTTGCATACCAGAAGAGGGCACCAGATCTCGTTACAGATGGTTGTGAGCCACCACGTGGTTGCTGGGAATTGAACTCCGGACCCCTGGAAGAGCAGACAAGATTCTTAACCTCTGAGCCATCTTGCCAGTCCAATTAGCAAATTCTTTAGAACTGAGACAGAGGAGGCAGGAAAGTCATTGGGAAGGATAAAGAAAGATTAAAGAGTAGAAGTCTGATAGTCTAACCCAGCTGTGGTTTCCCCCATCAAATGGTTTGGATTCTAAAGGTAGGTCCTGGATTATTTATTGGGGTTAAGGCAGCACCCTCCAAGATAAGCAAAAAGATTTTATCAGACAGAATCTAAACAAAACTATATATACCCATAGAAATGTTTTAAAAAACTCACAAGTCTATGCTATATCCCTAAGACATGGTATCTGGCAGAAGTAAGGCCTTCTTGGATTTAATCCATAGGAGACACTTAAATGTTAATTACATGTTAATTAATTAACTCCCCCCTACACTGCCATAAATTTTAGCTACAAAATTGTAGCTCAGACCCCAAAGACATTTATAGTTCCCGTTTTTTCCTACTACTGTATATTTATTTATTCTTACATAGGTAGCCATTCACATCGCTTTGTTCTGGTTTTCTCACTTTCTTAATTCAAAAGGAAGAAATTGCTTTCAGTAGAAAAGAGGACACTGCAATGTTAACTAAGAATCCAACAACAGCCTGGCCTTGGTGGCACAGGCCTTTAATCACAGCACTCAGACCGAGGCAGGCCGATCTCTGTGAGAGGCCAGCCTGGTCAACAGGGAAGGCTCCAGAACAGCCAGGGCTATACAAAGAAACCAGACTCGAAACGCACCTTCCCACTCACCCTCCCCCCCACACAAGAAAAAAAGAAAATAATCCAGTAAACAGGGTTGGGGAGAGAGCTCATAAAAGTGACACCCACAAAAACATGAAGAGGAAGACTATGAGTTCAGATCCTGAGCACTCCCACAAAAACACCCTCTACTGTAACTTGAGCACTTAGGGAGGGTGGCAACCTAAGGAGCTCTGTAGCTCATTGGCTAGACAATCTAGCCAATCAGTGAGCCAGATTCCGAGACAGCGATCAGGTATCAGAAAGAAAAAAAAAAAAGGTGGTGAGCAATACAGGAAGGCAAGTAACAACTCTGGTTGACCTCCCCAAGCACCCACACCAAACACACACACCCTAGCACAAATCACATTTTTCCTCATTTTTCAAGGACTCTTGGTGTCTACTTGTTCATAGGTTCAAAGAACTTCCCACAAACTTAGGGTTTTTCCCCTACTAAACCGGACACACACTCTCCTTGATTTGCAAATGCAGTGTTCAGCATTCCTAGTAAATAAGAAAAGAAATTGGCCGCAACACGTGACTCTTACCTCGAGGCGATGGTGAAAGGCAGAACCGTCTGGCGGCCTTCACAACTGCTGTGCACCCCAAGACTTCTCCTAAGGATCTAGCATTGATTTTAAAAGAGGAAAAGAAAGAAAATAAAAAAAATCAAAGCCCTCTCCTTAAGCCTTCACATCTATAATCTCCAATTCAAACTCAACATGCATAATTTCACACTACATCTCTCTGTGTATTAGAATAAAGCCAGCCAGTTCCACATGAGGCGAAATTAACTTTAATCATTCACATCATCCCCATATTCTAAATTCACACAACGAAATTCCTCATTGTAAACAAGAGTAGTGCTATCTAAGCTCTAGGGACAGTACTGAGGCAGGAAGATATAGGTTCAACACCAGCCTGGGCTATATATAGGTGAGCCCATCGTACGTATGATGACAGGCGGCAGTTACAAGGGTGGTTTGACATAATCTTCATTCCCCTGGTTTTCACCTTTAACATTCAAGATCCTTTACAGTATACACACTGGGAAATAGGTATGCAATTCATTTAAATACATATATATATATATCATAAAGTATACAAAGTATCCCCGTAATAACTTTTTAGTGAATCAAAATTATACTCTTACAACGAGAATATTTATTTTATAAGTATATATGTAGGTTAGTGAATAACTTTTTAACCTGAAATTACATGGATCAGAGAACAAAATGACAGGCTCGTAGAAAAAAACAAATTTAGAAAGTTTTTTTCACTTTTTGCAGTTTTAAGCACGTTTTATTTTGATTTCTCCTTAACGTTCCAAATTAAGCTATCTGTCATGACTCCTTAGTGTGGGGGAAAACAGTGAATGATAAAACAAATTTATCTACAGTATGCCGATCTCAAATCTCAGGAAAAAAAGGGATTTTTTAATGTAAGAGCGGAAATCACAGGGCCCTAAAACTCCCACTTCATTGGGATTTACAAGCTTTCTATTTCTGATCAGCACCGTTCCCACACAAATCCAGCTGCTAACTCGGGTCCTCCAATTACTTCCACGTCTAAACGGACTGCGTAGCTACAAGTAAAGGCCAAACTTTGCTCTCTGCCTCGCGAACTTAAGAAGAGTGTAACCACTAGAGGTCCCCCTCGGCCAGTTTTGCAGGCTCGCTATTTTGCTACACTTGAAACTTTCCGGAGAAATGCTCTCTACTCGAGTGAGTGTTTTTCTAAAAACTTGCGCAGAAATCCACGCGACCGAGGTAGCCAGCACAAAGCCTCCAGGGCTCCCCACACCAATAAAGACATCACAACGAACCATCTACGAAAACCGAAATAAAAATTCAACACACACACAAACACACGGGGGTTTTTATTTCTCGTCTTAGTTTCCTTTAACTTAGAACAATTTTTTAAAATCTATTTTTGTTCCTGGGCACTTTGGGTGATCTCAAATGCATGTTTCTGGCGGTGGCCCCGAGATGGCAAAGAAGCTGGCCAAGGGATGCAGAAGGCGGGGGGAAGGGCCGTGCAAACGGCGCCCCGAGGAAGTTGCATAAGGAAAGAGACTCCGTTTTTCGGGTACCCCCCACCAAAAAGAGAGAGA
>LOEQ01005230.1:84069-94150 GCA_001685075.1 Bramus lutescens
AGAAAGAAAGAAAGAAAGAAAGAAAGAAAGAAAGAAAGAAAGAAAGAAACTCAAAAGCTGAACATCGGAAAATAGGATGTCAGCTTTATTTATACATGGAGAGTGCTCAACATAGCTACAAAGTTTCAAAGTGATTTGCTGGGACAATACTAAGACCATTCCTGGCCCACAGCTTTAAAGGCTACTTAACTTAGAGACACTGGCTAGGGTCACACACAAACTGCAGTGAGGTAGGTTTAGGTGTGGAGATTGAACAAGAGTCTTGCAATAAATTGCACCTCAGTTTGATAACAAAACTCAGCAAGGAAAATCAGAAAGCTGTGTGTAATTTTGAACAATTAAGAACATCCAATCATTCCTGCTTCTTATTGTGTTATTGATTTTTCTTTCCTCCAAAGTCTAACTCGTATTCCCAAGCGGTAAATCCACACAACTGTGTAAACATGTCATTTGGCATAATTGTGATTTCCTCTAACAAGCAGCTATGGTTACCCGCTTGCTGTCTTTGGCCAACCTGATATGCTTGATGTTTCTATCATCTAAAGCAAGCAGTCATAAAGCAAGACACTTGTGTCTCCAGTAGGTAATATCCACGTATAAAACTGGTCAAGAACACCCCTCACAGTCCTCGGTGTTTCCTGCATGCATCCACCAACGACAGAACTAAAGGATAGGAAATATGTCTTGTTCCTCTCGACTCTATCATAAGTAAACAGAAATTCAAGTATGATAATAAGTAGGACCTACCATCCGGCATCTGTCTACAGGGAATTTGGAGCTGGTACGCACTCTGGTGACCTGGAGAACCCCTGTGTGTGCACAGAACTCTGTTCCTGTTCTCCTGAGCAGCCCATGGGCTAGCGCTGCCTTTAAAGATCTTACTCCAGTAGGAATGTCATTCATTAAGGAAACAAAAACCAACACTTATTGACCTTGCTGCACCTTGTAAACCACTCCAACCTTTTAGAAATCAGTACAGAGGTTTCTTAAAAAATAAAAATAGGTTTACCATGTGACCCAGCTACACCACTCCTGGGTATTTACCCAAAGGGTTACATATCAACATATCATAGAGACAATTGCCTATCAACTTTTACTGCAGCACTCTTAATGACAGTTAAGCTACGGAACTAACCTAGGTGTTCGACCACAGAGGAATGGGTAAGAAAAATGGGGTACATAGACACAATGGAACTTTTCTTCATTTGTAAAGAAGAATGAAATTATGTTATTGACAGGAAAACAGAGGAAACTAAACAGTCATATTAAACAAACCATGTCAGTCTCAGAAAGACAAATGCCGTATTGATGGTTCCTAGATTTTTAATATAGTCACATGAACTTGTTTATGTATATTAAATGAAAACAGAAGTGAAATTGCCTAGAAGAACAAAGAAGCTGAGAAACTAGCGGACAGAAGTTTAGGACAAATGAGGTGTTGAGGGAATCCAATCAATGCACAATATAAACTTGTATAAAGAAATGTTTGCTAGGTGTGGTTACAATGAATTTCATTTTACAAGAAAAGATAGAAATCCCAATCATTATGGGACAGTTCTCACCTTTTGAAAATAGGAAAGTTGAAGAGGTTGACACAGTTGTATGCAGACAAATACTACACCAGCTCCTATCCTCCCAAAGAAAAGTGCCCGGTGTGCTGACTTTTGACTGCATGCATGGCCTTGACATCACTTATTTAAATTAACTTCCTAATATCTTGGTAACTGCCATCTGAGCCCAAAGACGATCCAAGACAGCTGATCTGTTCCTCCTTATTAGGGCAGCTCATACGAACCAAGGCTAACGCACCTTACATGTGCATGTGTTTGGATGTGTGCATGTGTGTGTGTAATAACAAATTGCAGTTAAAGGCATTTTGGCAGTATAGTCGATTAAAGGAGCTCAAACAGGATCCGGTCCTGACTCCAAACAATGAATAGCATAGGCAAACTTGGGTACTCTGCTTTCTGCAGATGGTAGTACTATTTTTCATTCCATCACAAAAAAAGATAATTTTCAAATATATCCCAATAGGAGTAAGAATATGAGCAAAGAGGTCAAGACCATGATGGGTACACCCACTGAAACAGCTTACCTGAGCTAATGGGAACTCACGAGTTCCAGTCAGACAGGGAAGGAACAAGCATAGGACCAAACTAGTCCCTCTGAATGTGGGTGACAGTTGTACGACTGGGGCAGACTGAGGGACCACTGGCAGTGGGACCAGGATTTATCTCTACCGCTTGTACTGGCTTTTTGGGATCCCATTCTCTTTGGATGGATACCTTGCTCAGCCTAGATATAGTAGGGAGGGCCTTGGACCTTCCCCAAAGCAATGTGCCTCACCCTCTCTGAAGAGTGGATGGGAGATGTGGTGGGTGGGGGAGGAAGGGAGGCAGTGGGAACTTGGATTGGTATATATAATGAAAAAAGATTGTTTGTTTTCTTTAAAAAAAATAAAACAAAAATATCCCACTAACACATTGCTCTACCTGGAAATAGAGCAGCCCATTACGGGAGATAGTCTAAAGCATAAACATTGTGATCTTTCAGCTTTAAGCTTAAGAATTGCAGTCCAAGGGATGGTGGCCAGTGCTTAATATACACTAGGCCAAAACTCAGGACCACCTCATAGAGGTCTCTAGTTGTGTAATTCAGGGGAGAGACCTCTTAACCAAGCCCATCAGAAAGACATTTCCCGAGTCACACACTTCCACGGACTGTCCTTCTGCCACGCTGGGTTACTGTGGTCCTCGAGAATTTCTGGTATTCTGCCTTTTCATATTAACATTCACATAGTCAAAGTTCTGATCATTAAAAACAATGACTTCAGGACTCTCACAGTCTCGAATCTTTTAAGATAGTATCACCATGTATTTCATCACTGACTCCGCACCCTATGTCTTTCCTAAGGTACAAGATCATCTTGGTGTCATTACATAGCCTCACTCAAATTATATGCATTATATCTGTGTTGGAGAAACAAACTCCTTTATTCGCCACAATAAGTATTTTGACTCCACAGACTCCAAACTACTTCATATATCCATTCTAAAAATGGCAGTTCTCTTAAGATTTGACCATCCATCTGTCAATAAAGTGAAACATAAAGAGGACTGGTAGAAAATGAATTTTTGTTGGAAATACAACTGGTCTACCACATTTGCTTTATACATGTCTCACAACTAATCTCCACTGAGCACATTCCTCCTCCGAGGGAAAATAATTTCTGTTCCTGTTACTTTCTTTACATCTTCATCTTCAGAGAATTTGAATGCTTAGGATCACTCCAAGATGTCCAAGAGCAGTTACTGGACTTGGTTGCCTATAACAAGAACAAAAACCAAAGGCAATAGATTTAGAAGCCAAGATAAGAATGAGAAAAACCATCTGGCATAACACTTTCATACTGTCTAGATTTTCAAAGTTTCCAGAAGATTGTTCCTCAGAACTACCAAACTTTTAAAAGCAAATGTCAAATTGCGATAAAAATTAGATATAAAATGTTCAACATCAGGATGCCTTTGATCTGCTTACTGGCCTTTGGAATATAATAATGAATTAGTTCAACAACTAGGCAGCAAAACAACCACCTCAAAGAGAAAAAGGCTGGCATCTCACTTTTCTCTATAGCACTATCAATGCCAGAGATGATGATAAAATATGAAAAGAATTCTTTACCTAAAAAGTAGAACCAAGGATTTTTTTCAAGTCATGAGGAAAGAACATACTCAAATAAGAAAGACCCCTGGAAATAAAACACAGAGTTCTTGAAGAGAAAAGAAAATTTGCTGCCAGGATTCAGTGGATTAAGAAACAAATTAAAATGAAAAAAATAAAGAAAAGGACATAGGGATACAGTGGTAGAGATCTTGTCTGGCATATTCAAGGCTTTCAGTTAAGTTCCCAGTCCACAGGAGAATGCCAACACCAAAAATGAAAGTTGGATAAATGGTTGTAGAATCACAGGCACTGAGTCATCTATTTATTTCTCTGTGGAATACAAAGTAACAGGACAAATCACTACAGTGAAAGTTGATAATATAAAAATAAAAACATAGTCATCAACATGGAAAAATAGAGAGATAGGTGAGAAATAGTGAGAGAGATGGTAAGTCTTTTTCTCTCCTGCAAGTAAGCTCCTAAATAATGTTCCAGAGACGTATTATTAATTATGAAAGCTTGGTCTTTAGCTTTTCTCAACTATTATAACTTAAATTAACCCATATTCTTTAACTTATATTCTGCCATGTGACATTATGTCTCTTCCATCTTGGACATCCTGTCTCCTCTCCTTGTCTGGTTGGTAACCAACCTTTCTTCTTCCCAGAGTCCTCTCTGTCTCTTGAAGTTCTGCTTAACCTCTTCCTTCCTAGCTATTGACCATTTATCCTTTTATTATACCAGTCATAGCAATACACCTTCACACAGTGTACAGATATCTCATAACAATCCCCCTTTTTAAGTAAAAAGGGAAGGTTTTAACTCTAACATAGTAAAACTATACAATAAGAACAATTATCAGTTAAGAACTACATTCACAATGTCCAGTTCATTTGTATTTGGGAAATTTGGAGAATAAACTATATTATCTATCCTATCTTAGTGAATTCAAAGTTTTATTCCTAAACCATTTTCTATCATAACTTGTATTACCATCCTAAAAATATCTTTTTAGTTGTTAAAACATCTTCTTAGATAAACAGCTTAAACTTTTATGTCTCTTAACCTTATAAACTTAATGTCTCTCATGTAAGTTTCTTTTCTGAATTTGGTAACAAGAAAAACTAACTTTAATTATCTTATCTTCAACCACATTAGAGACCCAAGAAGGATATAATATTGCCTGAGTAAACAGGAAGTGCAGAGCAAACAGCTTCAAAAACTATAAAAAATGGCAGAAACAGCTGGTAGCCTGGACAGTCACCCAAGATTCCTTTGCAATGTTGGGGCATCCAACTTCAGTCTACAGGTTGAGAATATCTTACAGACTTTTCTGTGAAGCAGGAATTTTGAAGGACTGATTGTCCTGCCTTGTCCTGGCAATGTTTGGCAGTCATGTTCCTTTGTAGGTGGAGACTGCTTGTTCATTTCCTGGCCTCCCAGACCTGAATTAATCACACAGAAACTATATTAATTAAAACACTGCTTGGCCTATTAGCTTAGGTTTCTTATTAACTAACTCTTTTTAAATTAACACATTTCTATCATTCTGTGTAATGCCTCAAGGCTATGGCTTACTGGAACAAGTTCCAGAATCTGTCTCCTTTGGCAGTTACATGGTGTCTCTTTGACTCTGCCTACTTTCTTTCTATATCTCTGTTCAGATTTCCCACCTGGCTTCATTCTGTCCTGTCATAGGCCCAAAGAATATTTCTTATTAACCAATGCTAATAAAACATATTCATAGCAGACAGAAAGGAATCCCACACCATCCCTTTGTGTCCTGCTTGTCCTGTTTGTATACTGTCAGCAGTTAAGGCAGTTTCTTGCCCAAATGGCTTGCTTTTCCACATTGAAAGCAAACACCATATGGAAGTTTTTCAATGCCCTAATTCTTTTTTTGCAGTAAATTGGTACTGCCAGGAACAGACATGTCTCACTGTCTTGAAAAGCCTTATGTTATTAAAACATTTTAAATGCCATACTCTGTACATGTTTGAAGTATTTGAAGACCATCTATCTATTTAAAATATATTTCTGTTTGACCTTGAAAACATACATAACATGACTGTAAGTTTGATTGTTATAGATGACTACCTACTAACCTGTTTTTTATTACCCTGAAAAGTTTTCAAGGAGTAAAACTTTACATTTTTAAATTATCTATACAAGTACAATACCTTAAACAAGAGAAGAACCATATATACACTAAAACAAAATAGCCTCAAATTTATATCAATACGTAAAATCCACAGAATATAAAATATTTAAGACTAGCAATGTTCAAAAATAAACTCAATGATCGATCTTTTCATCCCATCATTTCTATACTATACCCCCTTTCACTTCAGAAAGAGATCCTTGAATTTAATCTTTGTTCAGCTTTTTTTTCTGATCATAATCAAGAACAACTTGTAAACAACCCCCCTAAACAATGACAAACATTCAGAACCCACCAAAAGACAAAAAACACTTGCCTCGCCTCTTGGGAATGTGGGTATCATGTTATCTAGGCTGCTTCTTGTTGTTTGGGGCTCTACTATCTTTAGAGAATGAGAAAGTTGGGATAATGGTCAAGTTCTGGGAGAGTTAGCGCCATTATTTTTTGTTAGTCTGTGTGTGATAGGAAAGTATAGAGATTATCTGAAGTCTTGATTGAATAGTCTGTGAGGCTGTACCATCTCAAGCAGTAGCTTTGAGGTTGTTCTGTAGAATTTCGAGAGAACTGCAACAGAGGCTTTCTGAGAGACTGGATCACTGGGCTACTTGTCTTTGTTGGTATTTGGTCCCTTTTCACCTGAAAATACAGAAACATTTAAAGGTAACACATATATCTGCATTAACACAAGTATGGAATGTGAGTGTGCACAAGTCAGCTAAAGATGTTTTTTTTTTTGTTCTTTGAGCAGGTAAAAGGCATCTGTCAATTTTATAGGTCCATTTGGATTGTTAATTGTTGGAGACAAGCTTTGATAATGATACCACTTACCAGGGTAGGCACATGGAGATTAGAAAAATAAGTAAAGAGAATGAATACATGAGTAATAAATAATAATAATAAATAATAAAACAGAAACATAAGATAGTACCAGGAAGGAGTTTCAGTGAATACTAAAATTCACCCACATTTAATTTTCTATACACTTTAATACCCCAGTACAACATGGGCCAGAAAACAAAAGACTGCTTTAACATGATACAAAGGACAACTAGAATAGTTACTTGCTTCAATACTTTGAGACATTAATTCATGAGGAAAGCATTCTTTTGTTTAGGTAGTGAACCAACCCTAGACCAAGTATCAGGAAGGGAGTCACTCCCTAAGTCAAACCTCCTAATTCAAAAGAAGGATCAGAAGTAGGCTTGAATTCTCTGACCTTTGGTCAGAGTGGAGAGGATCCACTTCTATGGATCATCTTACTGTCCAAAATACCAAGTAACCACACCCTAGGTCAGGGTGTATAGCCACAATTGTCAACAACTTTGAGCAACCTCAAACTCTCCGACCTTCAGACAAGGTGGAAATAGGCTCACAATTTTGGATGTTCATATATAACCAAACTGTAATATAAGTCTCCATTCATGTTATTGAAATGATGGTATGTAATAATAAGTCATGTATCATTCAGTCTCAGAGCTGTTCCCATAGAGGGATCAGCATATATGTCACCTGTCCTGTAGTCTTTCTTGGCTTTTCCCCTCATGTCTGCAGCCATGATCCTCAGGAGGTCTTCCTCAATCCAATCTGATTACTATTAACTTTGAAGGGAACTATAACTTTTTGTTTCTTGTGGAAAGAAAGGCATAACATCTCTCCTAATGCAACATATTTTTGACTTCTATTTTGAAGTTAAGACAGTCTTAAAATATATAGGTTGGTTTAATTTAGCAGTTTCCATAATCCAGTATCTCTCAGCACCACACAGGATCCAGATACCCTATGTATTTCCCATCTTTACATGGATTGTTTTCTGTTACTTTACTCTCTCTTTAAAGACTTTGCTTTATTTTTAGACTATTTTTTAGTGACTGTCTATACTCACTCCCCCCCCCTTTACTTTAGCATGTAAGCACATTTTCAAACTTTTTAAATAGGGTTTCTGTGTCTGGACCTGGTTTTACTAAGCACCTGCAGCATTTTTTTGGCCATGTGAGCCAAACCTGAAATTTGCCATGTGGCTCTACACATAGGATTGCTGTCTCAGGTCTACAGGCAGTGGCCATGAGCCATGTCTCTGTATGCCACAGCCCATGTGAGAGACTGTGGGACTAGAAAGCAGCAGCTGGCTCCATGCTTGCATGTTTAGAGCATTTTTAAAAATTTCTCAGGTCCTATGTGAAAATACTTTGTCCCACATTGGGAGACATATGTAGCCAGTCCTTTTCTCTCCTGCCAGTCAGCTCCCAAATACTGACCTGGAGACTTGTTATTAATTATGAAAGCTTGTCTTTTAACTTAGGCTTGTCTCAACTAGCACTTGTAACTTAACCCATATTTTTAAATCTATGATCTGCCATGTAGCATCAACTCTCTTCTATCTTGTATCTCCTGTTTCCTCTCCTTGTGTGGCTGGTAAGCCACCTTTCTTCTTCCCAGATTTCTCTGTCTCTAGAAGGCTCTTCTAATGTCTTCCTGCCTGGATATTGGCCATTCAACTCTTTATTACACCAATCACAGCAATATACCTTCATACAATGTAATGACATCCCACAACAAAAAAAGTATTGAGGTAATTGTCTTTCATAGCAATGAATAAGTAGATGCTGCCTTTGGGGGTATCACATATCAGATATCCTGCATACCAGATACATGATGAATCATAACAGTAGCAAAATTACAGTTATGAAGCTGCATCCAAATAATTTCATGATTGGGAGTCTCCACAACATAAAGAAATGTGTTCAAGGGACATAGCAGCAGGAAGGTTGAAAACCACTTAGCTAGAGCCTCCTGTATTTAGACAAGGCGGTGATTCTAACTGTGTTTCTGCCAGTTTCTTCTTTCCCTTTCAGAGGAAATAGCTTCTTTAAAAAAAAATGTTTTTATTGAGCTATATATTTATCTTTCACCCCTTTCTTTCCTCTCCCCTCCCTTTAATCCCTTTCTACCCTCCCCAATGGTCCCCATGCTGCAGTTTACTCAGGAGATCTTGTCTTTTTCTACTTTCCTTGTAGATTAGATCCATTTATGTTTCTCTTAGGGTCCTTTCTATTGTCTAGGTTCTCTAGGATTATGAATTGTAGGCTGGTTTTTCTTTACTTTACGTCTAAAAGCCACTTATGAATGAGTACATATGATAATTGTCTTTCTGGGTCTGGGCTACCTCACTCAATATGATGTTTTCTAGATCTATCCATTTGCCAGCAAATTTCAAGATGTCATTTCTTTCTTCTGTGTAATATTTCATTGTATAAATGTACCACATTTTCCTTATCCATTAGATAGTAGAGGGACATTTTGGTTGTTTCTAGGTTCTAGTTATGACAAAAATGCTGCTATGAACATAGTTGAGCACATGTCCTTGTGGTATGATTGAACATCCATTTGGTATATACCCAAAAATGATATTGCAGAGGCTTGAGGTAGGTTGTTTCCTAATTTTCTGAGAAATTACCACACTGATATCCAAAGGGGCTGTACCAGCTTGCACTCCCACCAGCAGCGCAGGAGTGTTCCCTTTATCCCACCTCCTCTCCGGCATAAGTTGTGATCAGTGGTTTTGATTTTGGCCATTCTTATAGATGTAAGATGGAATCTCAGTTGTTTTGATTTGCATTTCTCTGATGACTAAGGATGTAGAGCATTTCCTAAAGTATCTTTCAGACATTTTAGACTCCTCTGTTGAGAGTTCTCTGTTTATGTCTGTACTTCATTTTTTATTGGATTATTTGTTCTTTTAATGATCAATTTCTCAAGTTCTTTGTATATTTTGGAGATCGGCCCTCTCTCCAATGTGAGGATGTGCTGTAGGAAGTCTTATAGCTAGTGGTTACCCGCCCATTGGGGAGTGGCCTTTTATACTATATATGCCAATGGAGAGCATGTATCTGGCCTCTTTTCCAGCTTCTCTGTTCTGGTTGTGGTATTTGTTTTCTGATCTCTGTTCAAACAGAGGATTCTGATTTGTGGGTCTAACCCTAAATAAATAACCATCTATTTCTCAATTCTGAGCTAGTGTGGGATTTCTTTTAAGTGTCTATCCACAGGGATGTTGAAGATCTTTTTCCATTCTATAGCTGCTGTTTTGTCATATTGATCATGTCCTTTGCTTTACAGAAGCTTCTCAGTTTCAGGAGGTTCTGTTTATCAATGGTTTCTCTCAGTGTCTGTGCTACTGGGTTATATTTAGGAAGTGGTCTCCTATGTCAATGCATTCAAGTGTACTTCCCACTTTCTCTTCTATGAGGTTCAGTGTGG
>LOEQ01005231.1:19332-30619 GCA_001685075.1 Bramus lutescens
TAAAACATTTAAAATGCCATATTCTGTAGTCTCTGAAAGATATGAAGAATGCCTTTCTGAAATATATCTATGCACATCTAGAAAATCTCAGTGACATGACTACAAAATTGACTATTAGAGATGATTATCCATTAACAATCTATATTTCCTAATTATGCATTACATTTTTCAATGAACAACACAATCACAATAACTTATTCAAGAGCATAAATATACATATAACAAGATTGACCTTAAATTTATATCAAAAAATCTATACCAATGCAAATTATTCATATCTATATCATATTCCCCTTTAAATGTAAAAGAACATTTATAAATAATATTTGGGAATATGGACATAGTTATTTCTCTCCAAAAATCTTTTGGCTGTATGGAGGCACTGTTAATCAGCGCTTTCATGGTGTATCCTGTATGGTAGGTTCATCTTAGCTGGCAGTTGAGCAAAGTAAGGTTTTGAGGGTGTTCACAGCAACCTTTCAGGGGCTGTGGTCTATCATACCATATTGGTCTAGAAGCAATCCACAGGGTCTCATCCTCTGTGAAAACAAAAGAAGAACTGTTTTCCTAACCATTATATCCTTATACCCACATTTTGAAGTCATAATACTTTTATAATATACATGGTGGTTCAGCTTAGCAGCCCATAAAATAAAATGTCTCTCTGCACTTAGCTCCTTCACAGTCAAAAATTTAAAGAAAATGCAATAATACAAGAATCCAGACTGTCTGTGAATTTTCCATTTTTACATGGCTTATTTTTACTCTATTACTTTACTTTGTGTCTTTAAAGACTTTACCCTTTTTTGAAAAGCATTAAATTTATATTATGACTCTGTATAGTCTTTATCTTTTCTCACCCAAGCCTACATGGTTTATCTAACATCATGACCCATTTAGAGTTCCTTTATGTCTGAATCTGTCCTATTGCATTGTCTTTAATTCTTTACTGTCTTGAAGAGATTTTAAAATGCTAAGCTCTGGGGCCACCAGGTAGGAGCTTCACTCAGCATTTTAACTCTGAGACTGAGCATGTGGCACATAATCTCTTTCTTTCTGAATTACAGCCAAATCTGCCACACAGAGCACTGCACAGCCAGGAAACATCTCTGTGTATGGTGGCATGAATCTGCCATGCTCTCCTGCTTGTACATGCCTACTAGACCTGATCCTGCTGCCTGCCCAGGCAGGGAGAACCAAGCCACAGGCATGGTCTCAGGTACTTTGTTCCTGACCCCAAGTGGGCACACAAACATCCAGACCCACAAATGCCATGTAAATGCTTAATAGCTGGCATTTGTACCAGCATCACATCCCAGTAAGCCATGTTTTAAAATGGCACAGCGTTTTTCCTGCTGCTATTGCTGAGTTGGGAAAGTTTCTCTGTGGCACCCCTCCAGCAAATAGCAAAAGGCTGTGTTCGACTCTATATTTGTGTCTAGAATTCCTTTTCAAGACCCCTCATGTTTTACATGGAGTCAGTTTACCACATTGGGCGCTACTCTGTAACAGGATGAGAGGGCTGCTTGTCATCCTGGCTAGCTTACACCTGAAATACACCCAAAATAATTACACAGAAATTGTATTAATTAAATTACTGCTTGGCCCATTATCTCTAGCCTCTTATTGGCTAACTTTTACTTCTTGATTTAACCCATTTCTGATAATTTGTATATTACCACGTGGCAGTGGCCTACTGGGAAAGATTCAGCATGTCTGTCTTTGACAGCTCCTTGGCGGCTCTCCATCTACCCTTCTTCCCAGCATTCAGTTCTGTCTACTCTGCCTAAGTGCTGCCCTATCAAAAGGCCAACACAGTTTCTTTATTCAACCAATGAAAGCAACACATAGACAGAAGAACCTCCTACACCACATTAGCATCTAGAAAACTCAAAGTTAATAAAGCAATCTATTTCTGGAGTTATTTATTATTCCTTTGTATTTGTTTAACATATTCTTTAGAGTTTAATTTGATCTTTCTATAACTGACTGTCTTTGTATGATTGTGTGTTATACCCATAATAAGCTTTATATTATAATATACAAAACACTGTTTAATTTTCTTAGTGACATATGCTGGAGCACTGTCTGTCTTTATTTGTTCAAGTATACCCATGACAGCTATAACTTCTAGCAAATGTGTGATTACTGAGTCAGCCTTTTCTGAACTCAAAGAAGCCCTCCATTTAAAACCTAAATAGATAATCAATGGTGTGTCCTGTACAATCCTAGGAAGGATGCAATTAGTTCTATTTATAAGTTTATTTCTCTTACTTTTGTGATAGTTGTTAATCTTTCCCAAAAATTACTACAATGTCTTTGCCATGGTTCACTTTCTTCTCATAATTTGTCAATTTCATCATTGTTAAAAGGTACTATATTTTTTGCTGGGTCTATTCCTGCTAATTGACAAAGTCTCAATTTTCCTTTTAGAATTAACTCAGAATTTTCCATATGAATTTTTAATTTTGTATTCAATTTCTGTGGTGAAAAGATCCCTTCTAAGATAATATCTATACTCTTCATTAAAATTCTTGTAGGGGAATGTTTGGAGGGTAATATGACCACAATACAGTTAAGATTTGCATTTACACAATTTACACATTTCTTCTGCAATTACTCTTTAATCAAAACCAAGTCTCTCTCAACTACAGATCATAATTTCCTGGGACTATTTAATTCTTTGTCACCATCTAAGGTTTTGTTTAAATTAATCAGGTCATCAGGAAATATCCTAGTTGTGTGCCATAGATGGGAAATGTCTCCAAAAGTCTTTGGAAATCATTAAGAGTCTGCAATCAGTCTCCCCTATTTTGTACCTTTTGGAGTCTAAGATTTTTGTAAACTTATTTTATGACATGAATAATTAATGAAATATCCTCTTTGTATTTTTTTCAGGAGCAATTTGTGATCCCCAATAAGGCAAATTTTTTCTTCTTCAAACATTCTTTCTAAAGTATAAGCAATTGAATCAGATAGCAAAATGTCATCCATGTACTGGTAGACTATAGATTCAGAAATTGTTTATGTATCATTTCTAATGGCTGACTTACAAAATTTTGACAAAGGATGGCCCTATGAAAAGCCTACATTCTCTGTGAGATAATCTTTCATTCATATTTCTCAGCAGGCTAATAATTTCTCTAAGTAGGCACTGGGAAGGCAATTTTTTTCTGTCTTTTCCTTCTGAAGGTATAGTAAGGAAACATTCTTTTAAATCAATAAGAGGACATCCTTTAGGAAATAGAGAAGAAAAAGAAATTACAGATTTGAGAGAGATCATGGGTTGAATCACTCTATTAATAGCTCTTAGATTTGTTACCACTCTCTATTTTCCAGATTTCTTTTAAACAACAAATACAGGAGAAAGACAAGTGCTGGTTGCTTCTTAAATATGCTGAGCATCTAATTGTTTTTGTACCACCTGTTCAAAAGCCTACAGTTTCTATATTGTTAAAGGCTATTGCTTAACCTATATAGGTTTATCTGTTAACCATTATAAAGGTAGGATTATTGGTGCCTTTGAAATATCAGTAGGTGTTGTGTTATGTTCTTGGTGACTGTTTTTTTAATAAATCTTTTAGGTATTTATCAAGAAACATGTGTTAATTTATGATTTGCTTCTAACATTGGGGGAATATTAATCTGAGTATTCAATTTCCGCAACAAATTGAGTTCCCACAAATTCATTTCCATATTATCAAATTATGTTTATTTTATATTCCTCTCTTTCCTTCTAGCCCTATGCATTCAACCCATCACTCATTTTGATTTACCTGAGATGAAGTTCCAATTTCTAAAAACTGAACATTTTCATACTTTAGAAGCCAATTTGGATGCCAAAATTTTAATGAAATTACTAATATATCTGTACCTGTGTCTACCAGACCTTGAATGATATAATTTATTTGTATTTTCAGTTTTTGTTTTTCTTCATTTATAGAAGTTTGTTCAAATACTCACTTTATACTTCTGAAGATTTTGTTTTCTCTTCTATAGCTATTCTATTATCTATAGCAGTATGGTTTCTTATAATAGGCATTAGATTCTTTAATTGCTCTGGGAATGAGTTTCCTCTACAATGGCAGGAAACGACTGACTGAATCAGATTTTGCATGGAGCCTACAAGAACTTCTCATGGAGTTTCCCGATGGCAAAGGATTGTCATGAATACCCATTGTTGACATACATTCCATAGTCCAATGATTGCTTTTTTCATACTGTGGAGGTCCAAAAATATGAGCCTATTTTTACCTTCTTTGAAGTTCAGAGGGTTTAAAATTACATAATTGTTAACAACAATCAGGGTTGTACATATTGAATCAGAATATGGTTACTTGGTTATTTTGATATTAAGATGGCCATACAGCTAGATCTATTCTACCCTGACTAATGTTCAAGAAATTCAAACATTCTTCTGCTTCTTCATTTGAAATAGGAAGTTTAACCTTGAGAGTAGCTGCCTTCAAGATACTTGGTCCAGGGTGGGATCACTGCCTAAAGAACAGAATGTTAATGACTTGATATCTCAAGGTATTGATGCAAGTAACAATTCTAGTTTCCCTTTGTATCATGTTAAAACAAACTTTTGTCTTATTTTCCCTGTGGTATTGGGGTATAAAATGCTATGGAAAATTAAATGAGGTGGATTTCAGTATTCACTGTTATTCCCTCCCAGTACTATTCTATGTTTTCTGTTTTATAATTTTTACACGTTTTCATATTGTTTACTCACATTTCTAAATCCCCATTCCCCTACCCATGCAAGTGGTATTTTTGGTGAATCTGGTCATCAATAGCACACCCTCTGCATAATCAAGAAGAGAGGGGCATCCTGAATGTATTATGCTTAGAATAAAACATTGTTTCTAGGAACACCCTGTATATAATCTCTTGTAACATGACCTAATTTGCAATAATAATAATATTTTTACTTTTCCTAAATCCTCTGGACATCAATTTTCCTATCCATGCATCATCTTGTTCATGAGATTCAGCATCAGTTTTATCTAGAATCCATTCCTCCAAAGGTGTTGACCTTGCCTTTAAAGGCCTAATTATTTTTTTGCATAGGTAATTGAAACTTTTAAAACCCAGAGATTTAATTATTATTTATACAGCTTCTGAATTTTGCATCATTATATTTACTGCTGAAGTCAATCTTTGTTAGAAATCTTTAAAGGTTTTCTTGGACCCTGTTTAACTTTAGTAAATGACTCAATTTTTCCCCTATATCTCAGCTATGTCCTACACTTTAAAAGCAGCTTCATGGCATAAATCCAACGTATAGTCCATCATATACAGCTGGCCTTTCTATAGTAACATATTTTTCTTCTCCATGAATTTAATCTTGGGAGATTTTTATACCTCTAGCTTAACTCCATTTTTCAATAATCTTAGCCTCTTCTCTGAACCAGGTACTCCATTTTAATTGTGGACCAGGCTCTAAAACATTTTTAACCAAATCCATCTGACCATAAGGGATAATAATATTACAAACTGATCTTGAGTTTAATAATTACTTTACAAAAGGTGAATAATGCTACATGATACTATTGCTTCCTTGACTATCCTTAAATCTAGAAATGGCACAGGAATCCAGTTAGCTGCAACAGAGTCTTTGCAATTTGGTAATTCCTATAAGGTTACTGAATATTTTAAGGTTGGTTGCCTGAAAATCTCCAGCTGTTCCTCTAAATTCTTATAACACAATGTTTGAATTAACTACCCATTAAACTCTTCTGTCAGATTTGATTATCTCTGTGATCAATTTTATTAGGTTTTTCTAAGACCTGTATCTTAGCACTCAAATTAACCATTTTTTAGTGGTAAGACAAAAATGACAAAGCTGATAATATTTACAATCAACATATAAATCCCATCTAAATTAGATATTTTCTCATTTAATCATTATAAACTGCCTAACATATTATCATACAGAGAACCCAATCACTCCTTTACTATGTTTTTTCCCATTTTTAACATGGGAAAAAACTTTTAATGAATTCTTCCCTTTAAGAATTACCAATTTTCTTACCAAATTTATCAATGATGTTGATGAAGATGTGATGATTATTGCTAATGTGTAAAGTTAAAAGAATGATGGGATTTTAAGGCAGCTATCTAGGTTGGCAGCAGCCTGAGAAGGTGATTCAGGAAGAGCCCAGAACTCATGGTGGAGAGAGAGAGAGAGAGAGAGAGAGAGAACTGGTTGTCTGAAAATCCCACAGGGGATTGATAGGCTTGGGGATAAAATGAAAATAAAACCTGGGCAGGTAGGGTTGGAGCCCCAAGTGTAGTCCTGGCAGGAGCCCCATGTGCATCTCTGGCCTGTGATGGTAGCTAAAAAACTCAGGCAAATGGCTTTTTTTGTGAATTCATACATCAGACATTAGTTACCAAATTCAGCACAGATAATAAAAACCAAGAGACATATATTGGGGTTCAATCTGAAGATCATAAAATTAAAGCAGCCAGTCATTGGCTCCTACCTCTACCTCAGACGAAAATGGTAGTTCTTTCTCCATGAATCCTCAGAATTTGACTGAGCTGAGACTTGTCTCCTCCAGTCTTATATTCTTTTCTAATGCTGGGATAAAGGCATGCACCACTACTTCCTTGTGTCTAAGGCTAACTTGTCTGGTACTGTAATAAAAGGTGTGTAACATGACTGCCTGATCAGTAAGGCTGACCAGGGTAGTTGTTCTCTTCTCTGATCTTCTAGAAAGCTTTATTTAGTAAAATACAAAAGAAATATCACTACAGTGGTAGTGAAAAAAAAATTAGTGGAAAGTAATTATTAAATTCAAGGTGAGTGATGCATATACTTTTTGTGGTGCAGAATAATTTTGAAAAATAGAATAAAAGGATGGGAAGAAATTCAAATATGAAAAAGTAGAAGATGAAATTGACTCCTTAAAAACTAAAATTAGCTGCATACTAAAAGAGGTGAAGAAGACCTTTTGTGGAGAAGTAGGCATGTGATTAGAGTCTGTCGCAAAACTTGAGTTTCTAAAATAAAATGATCTTGAAATGACTCATCCTTTTACAAATAAGGAAGAAAACACATAGACAGTAACTTTCAAGAGTTCTATGCCATTGGTTCAACATCACTTTGAGACTAGAAATTTATACAGTCATACATTCTAAGCACAAGCTCCAAATAAAAGACAGACTCATGGATAATGTGCAGATGACACAATGATACTTGGTCATGATTCAGTATTGAATTGAAGGGTAATGCAAATTGTAGCTATTCAAATATTATCAGTGGCAAAATTCTAAATTATATTTGCAAAAGGTATTTTTAGCAGATACATGGAGAAAAAGGATAGAGACGGAAGTTCAAAAAGAGTGAAAATATGGGACAATGATTCTTAGGAGGAAGCTATAAATATCTTAATGTAGTTGATGCAGACACAAATGCTTATATAAAAGCTCTTTTTCCCTTTCCTTCTGTGGAGTGAGTCTCTACACTGATGCATTTTGATGATGTGTCTATGAGATAATTGTCTATAGAAAATATATTCAATGATTTCCATAAGTTAGTGAGACCGCAGTTATTATTCAATCCTATATAGATGGTTTTTACTTCCCCAAAGGAAGATACTTTGGAAATTTTTTTAAGTATAAACTGGGCATACTAAATGAATTTACTCGGAGTTCTCAAGAATAACAAAACTGGTAAAATGAACATGTACTAAAAGGGGATTAATTAGATTGTCTTGNAGTCAAAAGATGGCTTTTTTCACACTCTAGAGACTAATACAGTGGTAGCTGCTCAGTCGTAAAAGCTTGATGTGTCATTAATCTCAATCTGTTGCTGAAGGACTGGGGGATTCCAAAAGAGTGGCAGATCTTTTCTCCACCTTGGAAAATTGGCAAAGCTATGTTCTGATGGTAGTGGACAGTGGTGACGGCAGCAGCAGCAGCAACAAGATAAATGCACTCACCACCAAATGGTGAACATGTGTAGGTAAAAATGCAAAAGCTGTTTTCTAATAATTTCTTATATCTCGGTAACTGATGAAAATTGTGGTCCACATTTAGAGTAAATATGTCATTTTCATTAACCTAATCAAGATATTCCCATACAAGCATGCTGGTAGGATAATCTTATGGAGATAACACTCCCCATATGTGCTTCCGGAATGCCTATATCATGAGCGGTTATAAAGCCTGTCAAGTTGACAATCAATCTGACACTAAATGATTAACAATAACAACTTAATAAAATGAACTAATATAAAAATATTATGTTATAAAATTCTGAAGGTTGCTGCCTTTATGTTTTGGAGGCTTTATTAAGTAAACTGGTCCTTGAAACAGTTTGAAATTGTCATATTTGCTTTTGCAAGTGAGATGGCTACTAAGATGCAGGTGGAAAATACAGTGTCATCAGACTTGACAAAGGGTCAGTTAATATTCCAGGAATGGTGGAATATCACTATACATTTTAGAAAGATACAAAAATTAAAAATTATGTGTTGTGTATTTCTGGAGTTTTCTACTTACTATTTTTTAGACTGAAACTGACTTTGAGTAACACAATTTCAGCCAAATTGTGGACAGTTCAGAGACTATTGTGATTCTCAAACTCAAATTCTTTGCTAGCATTACTTTCCCTACTTGATTATCAAAGACCTAGTAAATTTGTTTTGTGATTTTTTTCATCTCTTTTTCTACCAGAAATTAAGCCTTGAAGTTTCAAAAAATTTATGTTTGTTTATATTATCAATAATCAATATCATGAGTGTGCACATAAAATATTATGATGAAAACTGCTTAATTTTAGAAATAAAATATTTAGTAATAACAACTTAATTTTAGATACTTTCTCAGGTATCCAATGCTGCTCTCTTCACAATAGATAAGAAAAGAAAGCAACATAAATGTCCTCCAACAGATGAATAGATAAGGAAAATGTAATATATATATACACTATGAAATACTTCTCAGTTGTGAAAAATGAAATCATGAAGTTTAATGCTATATGGGTGAAACTCGGAATGACCAAAATTATTGCATCAACCCAAACCCAGAAAGACAAAGAAAATTCTATCTCACTAACATGATTGCCTAAAGATGAGCTGAACAATGACAATAGATATCCTAAAGTAGACAGAAGGCGAAGTCCATAAATCCTCAACTTTATGCAAAGAACTACTAACAACTAAGGAATGCTGAGAGTAGGAGAAATATTCTTCACTAGGAAAGAGAACACAAACTAGTTATCCAATACTCAATAGTCAGCACTGAAAATAAATATACAAGGAACATTACACGTTGAACAATTTATAATTAGTAATATCTGTGTATACACATATGCTTTATGTATGCAACAATAATTAATGAAAATGGGTCATGAATTTGAAAGACAGCAAGGAGGAGTCTATGGGAGGGTTTGAAGAGAGGATAGGGAAAGGGGAAAACACAATATTATTTTATTATCTCAAGCCATAAAAAAGTAATAAAAATAAATATTAAAAGAACTGGCTTTGTTTTACGTATTATTATATGTGTATATATGATATATGTGCCTGAATGTGGACACATATTTGCCATCATGTTCTTGTGAGGCCAGATAGTCACTTTGTGAAATCTATTCTGTCCATATTACTCCCTGTATTATGATCTTTTTCTCATAGCTTAGTAGCAATGTAGTATTTGAAACAATGTTATTACTTCTTATATTTAAACAAATGGATATCATTTTATCTATCTATCTATCTATCTATCTATCTATCTATCTATCTATCTACATGTCTATCTATCTATCTATATTTATCTGTTTCTGAAATTCATATCTCTTGTCCACTGGGAAATACTTGTTTTCTAAGTTTCCAATAATAAATTTCATTACATTATGAAAATCACTTTCATTTCTATCAGTATCATGTTATCAGGAAACTTAGTAATATTGAAAAGCCATCAGGTTTATGGTGGCAGATAAAGTCAAAACCTCTGAATTTCACTTGAAAACTTCAGTTTTATTATTGAAAAAATATAATTTTTTGTTGTTGCTTGTTTGTTTTTAGAAGTAACTTGCCCATTTTGCTCATTTCCAGGGTAATACAAGATTAGATGTTTTAGAATGAGTCACCATAGTTTTCTGTCAGACTTTCTTTTATAGGAAAATATTTTTTCATGCCAAATATACTAATTTAGTTCAGTTGTGTATTTCTGGTCCTCAAAAGAGCCATAACTTTTCAGAATGCATCTGATAGACTTCATATTTGTTTCTTTTAAGAGAAATATTAAAAATTTATGTGCTCAAGGCAAAAAGCTAAAATATATTTACAGCTGTATTAAAGATATTTTAAAATGAGAATTTCTTCTGAAAGAGACAATGTTAACTTGTGTAAATGCCAACAATGCAAAATGGATACAAAATCTTTGTATTACTACATGAATTGCTTTGATCCAAGAAATCACTTGCAAAAGTATCAGTGACCTCTAGGTGGAACTGGATTTTGAGAAACCCTTCAATAAAGCATTTTTTTAATGTCAGAGAACTTTTTAAATGATAGACTAAGAAACAGAAAATGACTATTATCTTAAGGTACAGATGGCCTTTAAGAACTAATATTGTTATATTTTATGGAGATTCTACAATGTGTTTATATATTATAATGACAATCAAATATATGAAAATGGAAGTCAGAGTATAAGGTTGATGAAAAGCAAGTGACCATGAATATATGAATACTTATATATGTAATGATATCAATTTTGTAATGGATTGTCATAGTTACTATTATATTACTGTGAAAAGACATCATGACCAAAGAAATTTTTATTAAAAAGAGCATTTAACTGGAGTCTTTCTTTCAGTTTCAAAAGTTTAGTTCATTATCATCATTCATACAAGGTCTGGAGCAGTACTTGAATATTACTGATCCCTAAGCAAAGAAAGGGTAGAGAGATACTGAGCCTAGCATGGGATTTTGATCCTGAAAGCTCACCCACAGTGAATGACACATTTCCTCCAAGGTAATACCTATTTTACCAAGGATAAGCCTCCTATTTTTTTAACAAATAGTGTCACTATTTGATGACTAAACATTCTAATACATAACCTTATGGGTACAATTTTTATTCAAACAATCAAATGGATATAGAATTATTACCTGCGTTATTTTCTTTTTTATTTTTTGTTTTAATTTTCTTTATTTTTATTAAAAATTTCCAATTCTTCACTTCCTCCCATTTTCCTCCCCCTCCCACATTACCTCTCCCCCTCACTTTCCAGTCCAAAGAGCAGTCAGGGTTCCCTGCCCTGTGGGAA
>LOEQ01005231.1:32797-44473 GCA_001685075.1 Bramus lutescens
CTTCTTCTACCCCTATTATTCTTAGGTTTGGTCTTTTTATTGTGTTCCAGATTTACGGGATGTTTTGTGATGAGAATTTGTTGGATTTGATTTTTTCTTTGATCAGTGCACTTTTTTTCTTTATGGTGTCTTCAGCATCTCAGATTCTTTCTTGCATTCTGTTGCTTATGCTTGTATCTGAAGTCTCTGTTTGTTTACCTTTATTTTCCATATCCAGCCAGCCCTCGGTTTGTGTTTTCTTCATTGCCTCCTTTCCAGTTTTTAAGTCTTGAACTTTTTCCATTATCTGTTTGATTTTTTTCTTTGTTTCCTAGGGTATCTTATCCAGCTTTACTCGTTTCTTCAAACTTTTTGTTATTCTCATCCATTTCTTTAAGGGAGCTTTTCATATCCTCCTTAATGCTTCTATTGCTTTCATAATGTCAATTTTTTTTACTTCTTCTGCATTAGGGTGTTCCAGTCTTCCTGTTGTATGTTCGCTGGGTTCTGGTGTTATCATGTTGTTTTTCAGATTGTTGGAGGAATTCTTGTATTGGTGCCTGCCCATCTCTTTCTACAAATGCTCTCCGATTGGTCTTCTGGTACAGTATCAAGGCCTCTTGCTCCTGAGTTATGTTCTTATAGTTATGTGTTTTTCTACTTTTAGGTGAAAATATATTTCTACATAAATCGCTTTATATCTTTCTGTCTCAAATTTTTAAATGGAACAAGTTTAGTAGGCTAGGTCAAGGCTTATTAAAGTTCATGAATAATATATGCAGAATTCATAAATCTTTGGATTATTGATGAACAAATGTGTCATGTAAAAGTTAAGAGGATGTTTTTTTCCATTTAATGGAATATAGAAATATATATTAGATCGATGTAACTTGAGAAGATTTGGCACATGTTTTGAGGCTATCTTGCTGGCATAAAGATTAAAGATTTCAGATAATGAGAAATCTTGTATAGCGATATTTAAGTTAATTTAAGTTAATATGATCCCTTAATTTTAAAATCATTGTCCTAAGTGAATATTCTTACTATAAAGTTAAAAAAGAAAGCAAAACAAATGAAAATTAATAAAAAACCTCAGAGACACCTGAATTGGTATAACAAGCCTCCATAAAGAGTTGGCTCTGAAATATTTCCAAAGGCTTCTTCAATATGTCTCCTTTAATATAGTCCCCTCACTAAAAAAAAATTTGAAAATTCATATGAACTATTCAACTTAACTCATTACATAACACATGGATTATATTTATTTAATTTTTTTTATCCCTGATATTTAAAAACTAAAAAAATATTATTTTGCCTGCTAGAAGTTTTTTTTTGTTTGCTTGTTTGTATGGTTGGCTTATTTTTACATTTTGAGAATTTCATCATTTCTATTCTTTCCTATCTCATCCAATTCTTTGCTTGTTTCTTAATTTATTTTCTGCCAAATTAGTAACCTCTAATTCTCTAATTATTATATATACACACACAGAGGCATGCATGCATGTACATATTTATAATTATAATTACTGATTCCCTGTAGTGTGATTCATGTGTACATGTTTTTAGAGTTTGTTGAGATTTGGAGTGCCCATATAATTGCAGTATATAAAATTCTAGCTTGTTACCTTGAACTAAATTTTCTTCTCTTGGGGACTATACTGTTTCACTAAAGAATTAACATTTCATAGGAAATAAGCAGTACTTTAGTACTGACCATAACAAAAATGCCTTAATTTTAGCTAGTTTTTACAAGACTAGGTGGTAACCATGATTTTAATTTATTTGGGTAGGATGAGAGAATTTGGAGATAAACTATCTATTTCTACTTTAAACAGAAATTTTTCATCTACTTTATCAATAGCATAGGTGCTACGGTAAGTTTAATTTACAATTTAAGTAATATATTCTGTAACACTATAGACAAATGACTGCTATGAGTATATTCAAGCCTGTACCACCCCTTAAAGATATATATTCTCTTCATCGTGGTAGATCTGATGCTTTTGTAAAGAACATGTATCAAATATCTGAGAATATCCCTGCAACTGAAGGAAGCCACCAGGTTAGAATCAGCAAGAATATTTGTATGTCAGTCTTACAACAACTTTGAAAATGAATGCTATCAACCATTTTATGAATTTTGGAAATATACTTTCTCAATAGAAGAGATAAGGATCATGAGGGTCTTTGTTTCAAACTAACCTAAAATTTTTATTGACATGACTCTTGAGCAATGAGATAATATAGAATTTTTAATTTCTCAACTTATGTTATATAGCAAGGAAAGAGGTTTCTTGATTGGGGGAGCAATTATGGGGCTAGAAGAAACCTGGCACTAGAGAAATTTCCAGGAGTCCACTAGGATGACCCCAGCTAAGGCTCTATACAATAATGGACATAGTACCTGAATTGCCATTGCCCTGTAGTTAGATTGATTGTTATCTTAAATTTCTCTATAGAACCTTCATCCAGCACTGATGGAAGCACAGGAAGAGAGATCCACAGTGGAGCACTGGGCTTAGCTACCAAAGTCCAGTCAAATAGTGGTAGGAGTGAGAATACAAGAAAAGAGGTCGAGATCATGATAGAGATACTCACTGAAACAACTTACCTGAGCTAATGGGAGCACATAAACTCTTGCCTGACAGGGAACAAACCAGCACAGGACCAAAGCAGGCCTTCTAAATGTGGGTCATAGTTGCATATCTGGGGAAGACTGTGGGGCCACTAGCAGTAAAAACAGGATTTATCCCTACTACTTGTACTGACTTTTTGGAATCCATTTTCTTTGAAGGGATAACCTTGCTCAGCCTAAACATAGTGGGGAGGGCCTTGGTTCTGCCTCAAAGCAATATGCTAGACTTTGTAGACTCCCCTTGGAAAGCCTTATCCTCTCCGAGGATTGAATGATGGGTGGGGTGAGGGAATGGGGGGAAGAAAAGGAGTGGAAACTTTGATTGGTATGTAAAATGAGAAAAGATAGCTTTTTAAAAAATAACAATTATAAGATTGATATATGTCACACTTACAAATCGTTATTACATTACAAATTCCTCTTTCTGCTGATTTTGTAGAACACATAAGATATAAGACTATGATAAGAGTATCTACTTCGAATAAATATAGTCAATATTTGTAAACTATGTCTACACAGATATTGGTATCTGCCCTTTTGGATATGCATCACTCAGCAATAGCAAGAAGCCTGCTAAGTTGGTTTCATACAAATCCTTCTACCCCACAATGGATCATGTCAAGTACATGATCAAGTACATCTTCAACTCCTGTCATCTCTGAAGCACATTCTAATCCCCTGAACTATTTGCATGGTATTTTTAGGTTTCTTTGGCCATTATTTATTCATTGTCAAATGTTTTATATCAATAATTCTCCATCCATAAAAATGCATTTGGTTTAGCATTTGATTATAAATCTCCGTGTCTCTATTCAGTGTTTAAATCTGAGTCTCATTCTAGCCGAAATATTTTCACCCATTTGGATATAGTTCTTAAACATACGATTTTTCTCATTTAACCATTGGTAAATCCTGGTTGCATTTTGACAATTAGTAAAAGGAGGTCATGACAGAGTCTGTTCTTTCATAAAATATGTTAAAATTCAAAACATTTGTGAAAGAATAATTTTTATTCTTTATAAATGAGGATGTAATTATGATTTAATGTTTCTTTGTAGCTCCAAAACAGTGTATTTGTTACAGATAATATGGGAATATAGAGAAGTAAAAGTGAGAAAAATTAACCTACAACTAGTATCAGCACAAAGATATATTCATATAAATATATTGAAAATTTTCTGCACACCAATAGTCCTCTCCACCAAAGCAAAATCCAAATCAGACTAAATCAAACTGAATTAGAAAAAGCCCAGGATTAATGGGTATAAATGCTCCCAAATGACTTTCCAGACCCCCCCACACACACACCAGAGAGGAGAAGGAGAAAGGAGGACCTGGAAAAAAAACATGTTTGCTCTCCAGAGGGCAGTTTTAAAACCCTATTGGAATGGAGCATTTATGGGGAGGGGTCATTGTTTGGTAGGATTTCCTTGGTGGGTGAGTCTGGACTGAGGCAACTCTGGGGGGAAGGGATCTTAGGTGGATAATCCACCTGAGCATTCCAGATTTTCTGGATATATGGATGCCTGTGGCTGGGGTGCAACCTTCATCCAAACATTGCAGACTTTTTTTGGGTATATGGATGCCAGGGGTTGGAGTGATGCATCCACCCAAACATCCTAGGTTTTTTGAGTATATGAGTGTCAAGGACTGAGGTGAGACTTTCATCTGAACATATATTAGTATAAACTTTTTTCTCATAACCATGTGATATATCCATCAACCCTTATATATGTAATGAAATTAGAAATTTTTTTCTCAATAGTTAAAACTTACTATAGATGAATCACAAGACTCTGATCTTTACAGATTACTTATTAGGCAAGGGAATAGAAAGAAAAAGATAAATACATGAAATTCATCCTAAGACAGATGATGGTGATATGTGCTATTTAGAATATGGAATGACAGAGACTTCTATTTACTTCATGCATCCAGAAGATATCCCTGGTTGGGTAATATTTAAATAACCAAGTGAGGGAAATTATGGAATAACCCAGGAAGGTTTATGAAAGAAGGCATTTCTAGACAGTGAGAACAAAAGCAAATGTTCTTTGACAGAAGTATGGATGACATATTTCAGGAATAAGGAGGCCACAAATGACAAGATTATGTGAGGAAGAGAAGAGATCTTAAAGATGGAATCCAATATATAGCTGGGAACCCAACCCATTTGGCCCTTACAAGCTATATTAAGGGCCTTGGATTTTCCTGTGTTCTTGATTGAGCATCCCTGAAATAGTTCAAGTAAGGGTCATCAGAATAAGAACTATGCTCTAAATAATCACTGTCGACTATTGAGAAAAAAAGTATTACAGAAGTCAAAACCATAATCAAACAGAGTGGAGAAAACCACTGTTGACCGAGGTTCCCGCAGTCATTAAGTCCCAAAGAAATCACACAGAGTTCTACATTTGTTATAAAGTGATCAGCCCATTAGCTCAGGCTCCTTATCAACTCTTATAACTTATATTAGCCCATTATTCTTGTCTATGCTAGCCATGTGGCTCGGTACCTCATTCAGCAAGGCAGTAACATCTTGCTTCTCCTATGGCTGGGCCAGGACTGCAGAGGAATGGGCTTCCTTCCTCCCAGAATTCTCCTATTCTCATTGACACACCTCTACTTCCCATCTGGTTGTCCTACCTATATTTCCTGCCTGGCTACTGGCCAATCAGCATTTATTTAAACTATAATTGACCAAACACAGACCATTGTCCCACAGCATACCTTAACCTCAGTTCGAAAATGTCAATCCTATACCTCCAGGAATCTCAGAACGAGACTGTGACTGAGAGCTGTCCCCTCTCGTTTTATAATCTTCTCTAGTTCTGGGAGTAAAGGTGTGCACCACCAGGATTAAACACTGGGCCTGGCTTGAGCATTTTAAACCCCCAAACTCACCTCCCCACCACCCAGTGACACACTTCCTCCAACAAGGGCACACCTCCTCATCCCTGTCAATTTGTGCCAGTTGTTGGAGGAAGCTGCTACTTATTTCCCAGCTGCTCAGCCCCGAAATAATCACACAGAAACCATATTATTTAAATCACTTCTTGGCCCATTAGCTCTAACTTCTTATTGGCTAACTCTTACATATTAATTTAACCCATCTCCATTAATCTGTGTATTGCCACGTGGCAGTGGCTTACCGGCAAAGTTTCAGCATGTCTGACTCGGGTGCTGGCTCCATGGTGTCTCTCTGGCTCCGCCCTTCTTCCTCCCAGCATACAGCCTAGCTTTCCTGGCCTAATTCTGTTCTTTCCTGCTGTAGGCTCAAAGCAGTTCTTTATTCATTAACCAATAAAAGCAACACATAGACTGAAGGGCCTCCCACACCAGCCAGTCTTTATGATCACACATTCAAATCAATGATCCTGTGAAGGCCATTCCTGTTCAAACCAACACAAGTGGGTTCCACTAAATGTTAACAAATGATTCTGAATATTTAATTACCTATATACACACATGCAGTTGTTCTGAAATACAGCCTTAGCTATGGGAG
The DNA here is from genome assembly GCA_001685075.1 of Bramus lutescens. Taxonomy (NCBI): domain Eukaryota; kingdom Metazoa; phylum Chordata; class Mammalia; order Rodentia; family Cricetidae; genus Bramus; species Bramus lutescens. The sequence continues at coordinate 38,917 of LOEQ01005231.1, forward strand.
TGTGCACTTCTGTTAGCTCCCAATTATCATCATTTTGAAGTGACTATAGCTTTTTCAGTATCACTAGGAAAGTGTGGATGGATCCCATTTCTCCACACCCTTGGACAAATTATCAGCTTTTGTATTTTGCCTTATTTACTGTTTATAGGTATTTATTGGATGTCAGCTTATCTTACTCCAGAGTTTCATTTCACTATGTGTGATTTTCTTTTGGGTTTTTATCTTTTCATATCTTTTCAGTTTTAGGAAATTTTCATGTAATCTGAGTCCTGGTCCTTCGTTATACATATCATAAATATCTTTCCTGGTATTTAGTTTATCTTCTCTATTTATAGATGCTGGTTACACACATGATTTAAGATTTAATGCAATCAATTTTGTCAATATTTTCAATCTTCTGTTCCTTTTAACTTTCAAAGAAAATGTTTTTATTTTTTATGTTCTGGTGAAAACGATCCAAATAATTTATATAATTGTATCCTAGAAATATAAGGATATTCAAGCTTGATTTTTCCTAACATCTTTAGTCAGGTCGGCCTTCATTTTCACAACAAACAAGAAGTTGAGATCTGAGTTTATTTCATTTCAGTTTAATATTTCTCCATTTTCCTAGGGCCATTTATTAAGCAATCTATTCTCTCTCCTCTGTCCTTTTCAGTACAGACTGGCTTAGAAGCAAAATGGTTTGCAGTATGCCTGTATCCATGCTCTTTGCTCCAGTTACATTATTTGTTTGTTTTCTTGCCTGAGACCATCAGCACAAGTCTTCTGATGGATTGATATTTGTTCCATTTACACTAACTGATGCAATTTTACTTGGTATCATATTGCATTATATTGGAATTGCAATTTAATTTTAGTTATAGTTATTTGGCATATGTATTTTCTCCATATATACATAAATATTATTTCTAAATAGCCATAGCATCACTGGTGCTCCTATTATTTATTCCCTGCTTCACTGACAAAAATAAATGTGGCATCCCAGCTTTCAAGAACATGGGAAAATGCACATTCATCCCAGACCCAGAAGAAAACAAAACTATTGTATTGTTTCATAAAAAAATAACTAGAAGCATTTTTTTCATCATCAGTTGGAGAAATATGTTGAAAACTCAATTTAGTGGGTAAAATGTTCCCAATATCATGAAATCTGATGTATTTCATCTAGTTGGCTATAAGGTTATCCATGTGTATTAGTGTGTATACCTGTGTGTATGGAAAATGTGTGCATGTGTGTGGATGCACATGTACATGCATGTGCCTGTATACGCCTGTGTTTGGAGGCTAAAAGACACCCTTGAGTGTCATAGCCAGAAATGCCATTCACCCATTCACCTTCTATGAGAGAGAGTCATTCTTTGACATGAAGCACACAACTCAAGCTATGCTACCTGGTCAGTGAGGTATTCCACCTTTCTCTGCCTCTCTAGGTCTGAGACTATAAGCACACACCACCACACTCTGCTTTCAGATTCCATGTATAAGGAAAGGAACATGATTGGAGACTTTCGGTGATTCATTTATTTTTGTCAATTTTCTTTTTCCACTTTTAATGAAAATAGATTATTTTCTCATACAATATATCCTGATTATAGCTTCCCCTCTCAGGTGCTCCTCACCTCTCCTCCCCGCCAGATGAGTCTTTCTGTCTCTCATTACAAATGAACAGACTTCAAAAAGAAAAACAGCCAAACATGACAAAATAAAATATAATAAGATGAAGGAAAACTATCATATCAAACACAACAACCCAACGGGAGGAAAATATTCCCAGGAGCAGGTGTTAAGGGTCAGAGACAAACTCATTCTCATGATCCAGAGTCCCATAAGACTACTAAGCTAATAGCTATAATATATACACAGAGGAAACCCTTGTGGACGCTGTGCTTGCTGCTTCAGTCTCCATGAGCTCATACACACCTTGCTTATTTGATTCAGAGGACCTTATTCTCCTGGTGTCCTCCATCCCTTCTACCACTTACAATGTTTCTGCCTCCTTGCCTCCTCTTCTGTAAGATTTCCTGAACCCTAGGGGAGGGATTAGATGGAGACCTCCCATTTAGGTTCTTACTTTGCATAATGTATGGGTGAGGTTCTCTGCATTTGTTACCATGATGATGCTGGAGGAAGTCATTCTGACGCTAACTGGGTAAGGAACTAATCTATGAATATAGCAGAATATCATTAGGAGTCATTTTATTAATTCTTTTTTTAAGATCAGTAGTGTTTGGTTTTGTATTAGGTCTCTGGGCTATCTAGTCTCTGATTCTTGGTTACCCTAGCAGTGTTAAGTATGGGTTCCTTCCAGTGGAGTGGGCTATAAATCAAATCAGACATTGGTTGGCTTTTCTGACAAGTTCTTTGCCACCATTGCCCTAGCATATGATGAAGGCAGAGTACCTTCCTGCACCAAAGAGACTAAAACATAGGAGTGAAAGCTTCATGTGGTCATCAGCTTGACTTCTCCGTATTTGATGAGTTCTGTGGGTGTTGTCTTCAGCAAAGGGGCCCCACTGTCAGTTTGTGGAGAGTAACCCTTTGTCTTAGCAATAGCCTGTGCCATGTACTCTCTGTAGAGTTCTATTTTTGTTTCTTATATATTAAAATTATTCATCATTTTAAAATTTTGAACCTGCTGACAAACATTCATACTATTTTCAGTGCTTTTAAAATCTCTAAAAGTCTCTCCTTTTTCTTGAACAATCATGACTGGGTGCTAACTATGTTGTTAGTTCTTTAAAAACTCTGCTAACTGATGTTCTTCTGAGAAGAAAACACAAAAAGGAAACAGATGTGAAGATGAAGGCAGAGATAGCCTTTTATCTACCAGGGCCAAAAATGCCAGGACCTACAGGAGCTGCAAATAAGAAAGAAGTCTTCTAGAGTTGCCAGAGAATGTGGCCTTGCCAGCACTTGCTATGCAGACTCTTAGCCTCTAGAAATCCAGCAGAAAAGTTGCTATTTTCAGCCATTGCTTTCTGTGACCCCTTACAACATCCCTATGTAACAAACGGGTTGATTTACACAATGACTCCCAGAATGAAAGGGCAAAGTTTCTTAGCAATTCCTTAGAGGGTTCTTCAGAGCAATGGGGACTGTTAAGCTCCTGTCATCCTTAATTCATGTCTGCTGTTCTGGGTTTACATCTGAAGGTCTTTGCCATGCCCTCCCTATATGAATCTTCAGTCTGTCCAAAGGAAAGGCACCAACATCTTTCCAGCTACACAGCCCATATATTTGAGTGTCATGCTTGTTACCACTTTTTCCTTCATCCCACACATTTAATCAAAAGTTAAGGCCAGAATTACTTCCATATCTCTTAAATCTGTCTGCCTCCATGAAGCCTCAATTTTACTCCCCCAGTCCAGACTATCATTTCTGAAGCAGAAACTCACCTAACGTTACCAATTCATTTATCATCCGTCCATCCACCCACCCATCTCCCAAATACACATCGTTTCACTTCTGTAAAACAACCACAGTGCAAAGCACTATGACAATGAAGGCTGTTAGGTTTCTGTCCTAATACAGAACTATAACACAGGGTAGGGAGGTGTATCAAGAGCATAGCCTAGAGTACTTCAGAACTGCCTCAGTAACAAGGACAGTGAAAGAGAGGCTCTATAAAGCAAAGGAGGCCTTTTGCAGGTCTTTTCTACTTTTCAAATAGATTATCTGTTAAAATTAAAATGGTCATGCAAAGTGGATGTTTGAATTTGAATGAGTGCTCAGCACTTATGACATTTCCAGTGTTTTCAGAACTACATGTATTGTAGGGGAAACATGAAATTTTAAAAAATTATTTTTTATTTTTTGTGATTATAATTACATTATTTTCTCCTTCCATTTCTTCCTTCCAAACCTTCACGTATACCCCTCTTTGCTTTCCTTAAAATTTCTGACCCCCTTTTCATTATTTTTATACATATATGCATATAGATACATCTTCCTAAATAGCCTGCTGAATCTGTATAATGGTACTTATATGAGTAGCTGCAAATATCAGGAAATTAAAAGGGGATTTTTTTTACACTATAGAAGCTATAATAAAAATTCACAATAACCATGGATTAAGGGTTTCTCTCATTATGAATGTGTTGAAGTTGGGCGGTGGTGGCTCATGCCTTCAATCCAGCACTTGGGAGGCATAGGTGTCTATGAGTTCAAGGCCAGCCCGGTCAGTTTACAAAGCAAGTTCCAGGACAGCCAAGACTACGAGAGAGAGAGAGAGAGAGAGAGAGAGAGAGAGAGAGAGAAGAAATGTACTGAAATGAGCTTACCACTGCAGCTTGTCTGGCATTCCAGAGATTACCCTAAAGTTTGCCTTTTTCTATATCTCCCTAACAGCTGGAAGCCTCTAGAAGGTGGTGTATGTCTCCCTAACTACTGTGTTGCAGATAATAAAATCCTACTGAACATTTGGTAGACCATAATAAGTGTTGTTTAATGGGTGGACAAGCTAATATTTACAGTGACAGTTGAATGCCTCTTAAGTACCTTTATGTCTTGAGAACATCAGCTAGTTTGTGAGGGTGGGGATGGAAAGTGTAGAAAGTGTTTGCATCTCCACTGAAGATGTGTATTCCTGTTGAGGATGAGTTTCGACCTTTATCGGTGCTGATTTCACCCAAGGATGAGAAAGAGAAGAGAGAACTTCACCACTCACTTGCACTCTAGTATGAACCTTTCTCATTTGTTTGGCCAAACAACTCTTTAATGTGAACTCTGTGGCTTCAAACAGTGCCAATTATTTTCTGAACAACAACAAGTCAATGAGCCAAATTAAATGTCTCTCCTCATCATCCTCTAATTAGAATTCTTCCTAGTAGGTAAAGTTTCTTAGTACAACATTAAAATATTACTGTATAATTCAAGGTCATGTTTGCACTGAATAAATTACCTTAATTCAAGTGTCACATTAATTAGGGACATTAAGCATATGTACATATGTTCCTAGTACTTGGAGAGCCCACATAATCACTGAGAAAACTTTCAATGTTAGTATTAAAAATAATGTTCAAAGGCAAGAAACGGCTTACCTTTCCTGAGATACAAACTAAACACATAACTAAAAAACAAGAGCTTACTTTTTATAACTAACAATGATTATTATGGACCTTGAAGAATGAAGTACTCAGTTAAAGTAGTAAATTAAAAAAAAACAGACCCCACTCATTATAGAGAGTGAGAAGTTGCTTAAATTTTATAGGCCAGCCTGGTGTGGTGGTGCATACAGGTAATCAAAACATTTAAAAGACAAAGGGAAAATAACTAAATAAATGAAGCTTGAAAAAAAATCCTGAGTGATGTAACAGACCCAAAAGACAAATATGGTACATATTCAATTAAATGTGAATGTTAGCTGTTAAACCTCCAATAAGAAGACTACAATCCACATAGCCACAGAAGTGTAAAGTAAGGGACTAGGTGGAGAGAAGGAGAAATAAACTACAGGTGTATTGTAGTGATGAGGTGAGCAGGCCTGCATTCGTCCCACCCAGCTCCTGCACGGCTAGCTTATACCCCAAAATAACAACACACAAATTGTATTCAT
>LOEQ01005231.1:52941-64059 GCA_001685075.1 Bramus lutescens
GAATACAATTTGTGTGTTGTTATTTCGGGGTATAAGCTAGCCATGTGGGAGCCAAGCAGGACGAAAGCAGACCCGCTCCCTTATCACTTCAGGGTACAATACAGAATAATCAAATTATGAAACATTCATGTATGAATCACAGGATGAAAATACTTTCCTTCCACAGTGTGACACTATGTAACGAATCTCTTAATAAACTTATAACTGGTAGATTGATCAAAAGTAAAGGAAATACATTCACTATATATAAAGGGATATATAGAAAATAAATGAATTCAAACATGGAGAAAAGTTAAAAGTTTATACAGCATCTTCACAGAAGGAAAAGGAACAATAAACAATTTTACAGGAGACAAATGGGTCACCACATAATAAATGGAAAACATGATAGTTTTTGACATGCTTTGTCTATATACAGTATTGACTTCCAATCACTTAACTTTAAAAAAAGATTTTCAGATTTCTTCTTATTTTATGCATATGAGTTTATTTCCTGAACACATATAAGTGCACTGCATGTATTCCTGGTACCAAGGGAGGTCAGAAGAATATGTTAGATTTCCCAGAAATGAAGTTATTTTTGGCTATGAGCCACTTTTTGGTACCAGCAACTAAATCCAGGTCCTCTTCAAGAGCAGGAGTGACTTTTCCTGCTGAGTCCAGCCTCTCATTCTCTGTTGTAATGAGTGTTGATCTTTTCTTGTCATGAAACCCCAGCAAACTAATGAGACATTAATTTTGGAGGGGAGGTATTTACAGATGAAGAGGGTTTGAGGGAAAACTTTATATTTGCACACTTTCTGTTGCTTTCATTAATAATTTTAGTTGTTACATTACTATAGACAATATATTAAAGTTGGATATTTTGAGTTAGAGCATGTAAAACCTCAATAACATCTTATCATTATACTTTCTACATCTGTTAGAAATTTCATGATTTAAAACATATATCACTGTTTGTATATGTGTGTGTGTGTGTGTGCGTGTGTGTGTGTGTGTAGATGCGCATGTAGGTTCTCACAGAGGCCAGAAGAGGCAACAAATCCCCTAGAGCTGGAGAAGCAGGCAGTTGTGAGCTGATTGATTGGCGTGCTGGGACTTAAACTCTGATCATTCACAAAGCAGTAAGCACTCCCAAACGCTGAGTCATCTCTCTAGCCCCACACTAGGAGTTGAACAAGAAAAATTAGGAGAAAAGATTAGGCCACAAATAAAAAGTTATCAAATTTTACCAAATATTTATGGAGGATTGTGCTAACTAATTTTATACTAATGTGAAACAAGCTAGAGTCATCGGAGAGGATGAACCCACAACTGAAAAAAAAATATTTCCATTAGATTGGGTTCTAGGCAGACCTGTTGAACATTTTCTTAATTAGTTATTATATGGAAAGATCCAGCCCATAGTGGGTGTGGTCATCCCTGGGCTGGTGGTCCTGGGTTCCATAAGAAAGTAAGCTGAGCAAGTAAGTAAGCAGCACCCCGCCGGGGCCTCTGAATCAGCTCCTGCCTTCAGGTTCCTGCCATGTTTGAGCTCCTGTCTTGCATTCTGTCAGTGATGATCAGTGATACAGAAATATAATAAGCCCAGTAAATCTTTTCCTTTTCAATTGTTTTTGTCTGTGGCATTTTATGGTAGCAATTCAAATCCTAAGGCAATTTGGTACCAGGATGGTGTGATATGGCTATCACAACCCTATGTCATTTGGGGGAGGGTTGCGGAAGAACTGTGGGACTTTGGGTTACAACGGCCATTAAGTATTGAGAGCCCAGTGATCTATTTTTTGGGATGGTGGGAGATAAGAGCGTTGAGAGCAAGGCAGATGGTGGAAGCCTGTGTTGTGAAATTTCAGAGGAAAGCAAAGACTCTAGTGGGCCATTTGTGTGAAGAATCTGGCCAGCTGGAGCTGAAGAATGAGCTGTGATTAACCAGAGTCCAGAAACTCTAGAGGAAAACCTTTGTTTTGCTGGTACAATTTATGCTGGTCAGCTGGGGCTGAAGAATCAGCTGTGATTAAGAGGGCAGCATCACTAAGGAAAATCTTCTAATCTTCTGGGAACTGTTTTCTGAGAGTCGTCAGCACATGTCAGCTATGTCTAGAGGTGGCCAGGGTTATACTTTGTGCTGGCAAGCCAAACTTGGTCATGTGTAAGAATCTCCCAGGTGGTACAGGTTTTGAAGGCATGAAGGGGTTATGGAGAGCAGTTTGAGGCTTAACACTGTGAGAGGTGAGAAGCCTCTGCATGAAGGAGTAGCAGTGGAAGCTCCAGAATGAAGGGGCCATGGACAAGAGTTGAGGCTCTGCACCATGAAGAGTCCAGGAGGGGCTATTGGTGAATGCGCAGCCCAATTGCAGTAGAAGACCGGGACATTTTGAAGAGGCAGAGGTCTGCACCATGGGAGGATCACCAAAGCCGGAAGCAGCTACGGAGTGGNGTGGCGGCATCTGGAGCCTAGAAGACAAGCTGTGTGTACTGCAGAGGGCAGAGCTGGAGAAGTGACCCAAGCCCCTTAGAGAAGACCAGAAAATTGCAAGTGGATTCCAGATGTTGGACACTGAATTATTTACACTGTTGGAATGTAGTCTGGCTTTGTTTAGATTGTGACTATGCCCTGGTTCTTCCCTCTTGAAGTAAGAAAATATTCAACTTAGTTTTTAAATTTATAATAGCCCACAGTTAAGAGGCTTTGAATTTTTAAAAGATTTTAGATTTTAAAAGATACTGGATTTTTATAGAAACTTAACTTTTAAAGTGTTTGTATTATTAAAGACAGTGGAACTTTTAAGTTTGTAGTATGTTATATATTTGTGACATATATTAATCTGATATCGTTGGGATAAACCATAAAAGGAAAGGCTATGTGTTAAAAAATGTTGTGTATCAAGTTGACAAGGAGTCAATTGTGCTGGCTAATTTTATGTCAGCTTGACACAGGCTAGAATCATCTAAGATAGGCAATCCCAAATAAGAAAATTCCTCCATATGATCAAGTTGTACACAAGCCAGTAGAGCATTTTCTTAATTAGTGAACCATTGTGGGTGATGCTATTCCTGGGCTGGTAGCCCTGGGTTCTATAAGAAGGCAAACTGAGCAAGCAAGCTATGGGTAGCAAGTCAGTAAGCAGCAGCCCCCTATGGTCTCTGCATCAGCTCCTGCCTTATATGAGTTCCTGTCTTGGCTTCCTTCCAGGATAGACTACAATGTAGAAGTGTAAGCCAAATAAAACAGATCTTCCCTAACTTGCTTTTTTTTTTTGTCTTGGTGTTTCATTACATTGGTCACATGGCATTGCTTCTGTGATGGTGTTGAATCTGTATCCAGTTCTCAGTAGTTGCTATGGTCAGAGTGGTATTACAGAGATGGCTCGGCAGTTAAGAGATCTAGCTGCTCTTGGAAAGGACCAGAGTTCAGATCCCAGCGTCTATGTGGGGTGATTCGCTACCACCTGTAACTCCAGCTCCGGATGATCTAACACACCTTCTTGGCCTCCATGGACACCTCACATATGTAGTTATACACACAGAGCCACACTCGAATACACGGAGATTTTTAAAAATTTAATCTTTTCCAGCTGTACCCATTTTTCCACTGGGACACATGTCTTTCTTGCTAGACTGCTCCCAACCAGTTCACCATATGCTTAAGCACAAATTCCACTCTCTTCTCTCCCCTGCAACCCACTCTGTTTGACATTTACATAAGGTCTCTTTTCTCCCCAGCTCTACATACACTTCACAGTTAGAATGTGATACCTAGGATGTGTGGGATGACTCAAACAAGGATCCTACTGTTTGAAATGACTCTAGACAAGCCTCGTGTTTTCAACTGCAAATTAGTAATATGTATATGCATGTATGTGTGTGTGTGTGTTATTCCCAACAATAACAACTGACTAAACATAAATCAGTACAATTTATGTACAAACATTAGAAGCCTTAACAAAATAAAAATTAAAAGTTGGAAGAGGTATAATGAATTGAGAACTCTGAGACCATATTTCTTCAACTGCAATGTTAATGCCTGTTCCAACATAAAATGTAAATAATCAGACTTCTAACTATGCAAGGTGCCTTCTCTTCTGTTGGAAAATGTCCTTTGGCCTACTAGAAAATAAACAGCTAAGAAGAAAAACACGTAAGAATAAAATAAATTTTTAAAAAAACCACAAACATACTGAACAGGTAGAGTGAAACCCATGAACGGGGAGCAGAAGAGGTAACACTAGGAAAGCAGGAATCAAAATCAGGAAGAAGCTGAGTTTGGGTGCTGGACCCCCTCCACATGGTCTCTGGACAGGTAGCACATGATGCCACGGTCTTCTTTTCAAAGAGTTTCAGAATGACAACACATTAATGTCTTTTCCAATTCTGTAACTCATAATTCTGAAAGTATTCCCACATAATTGAGTTCTGTTCATTTATCCTCAACTCTAAGCGATCAAGTACAGTGGAGAAAGGCATTCAAATAAGAGTTAAACCCTAGCTCTTCCCTCAGATGTGTGACTATGGGTACTTCAAGATCTTATTACTGTGCATTATCCCCTCAATATGTGGTATTTTTCTTATATTTTTGCTGAAGTTAGAGACAATAAGCATATATCTGCATATATATTATTCTAAATATAAATGTAATGTAAATATTCATTGTACATATTTGCAGGTCCTCATTTGCAAGGTCTGCTCCAACTTTGGTTAGTAAGATATAGGAAATTGATATTTCCAAACTAATAGATAAAATATTCTTTCTATTTCCTCTCTACCCATTCTCCTGCTTTTAATGATCATTGTTTTATTCTCTGTCCCTGTATAAATGTTTTTATAAAAAGCTGGAGAGCTTTTTCTTACACAACATGGAAGTAATAACCAATAAAATTATTTTAGATTAGATACTTTTAAAATGGGTACATTCTAGTTGTTCTTGCCTCAAAAATTAACACCAAAAGGAGAATGTGTTAGCTCCGCTCTCTTTAGCTACCCTTTTGCTCTCTATAGTTATTCTATCTCATCAATTATAAACCTAAAATAGATACAGTACAAATCAAATTCACTTAAAGAGAGAAAGTGTCAAGAGTAGAGCATTCCTCTCTTTCCCCTAAAACTCATTTGCAGAGAGACACACGAGACAGACTTGAGAAATAGTCTTGCGATTGTTCTATTATTAAAAGTCGAAATAATTTCTGTAATTAGAGGAGAGACACAGCAATGCCTCTTTAAGTAATTAAATGCTGTTACTAGATTTTTTAAAATTAATTAGGCAATAGCATGTTACTGTTCCAAAGTAAGAGAGATGAAGTAACATATTCTACTACACAAACATCAATCAGGTCCACAAAACAAATCTTCTATTCTTAGAGCATTCATTCAACATCCAGGTCTAGAAAATACCCTTTGAGTATATCTCAGTGAGAGAGGTGTATGAAGAACATACAAAAAAAACTTGTACTTGGTAATAATAAAACAGTGAGAGAAAAATTACTCTTAAAAGCTGACTTTTTTTTTCATTCCCCATTTTGCTCAGGGCTACTACAACTGGCTTCAGTGGCTTTATAGTTTCTGGTGCAATGTCTACATGAAGGGCTGCNTTGGTAATAATAAAACAGTGAGAGAAAAATTACTCTTAAAAGCTGACTTTTTTTCATTCCTCATTTTGCTCAGGGCTACTACAACTGGCTTCAGTGGCTTTATAGTTTCTGGTGTGACGTCTACATGAAGGGCTGCCACACTCTGGCATGCCCCTGCGAGAAGAAAATGATTTAGCTTTAGCTTTTCTGGAATCTCCATGTTTTCAGCATGTCCCTATATTGGAGTTATCTTACTGCATGTTCCCAGTTGTTCCTAAGACAATGCCCAGCTCCACGTTCACCCCTCGCCCTCTGAAATTCACTTCATGGTGAAGAACAATCACAGATCATATCCTAAAACTATCTTTGCAAAACAAAGGCTTGGATTAGTGAAAATATATTAATAATTTTTATTTTATTGTATTTATCATGATCTTTATTTAACTGAAGTCTGGATCAAGTAGGATCTGGTTAACTAAGGCTTTTGGATAACTTCCTTTTAGACAAAGATCTTTTTAAGCAGGCTTTCTGTTGAACAGTGGCTAATGTGGGCTAGAATTCTTAGCTGATCTTTCCTTCTTTGCCCGCTTGTGGCTAGGAATATGACTTTGAGAAATTCTCATGGCTACTCAGGGCACATCTGGGAAAAAAAAGTACAAAAAAGTGGTATGCTAAAAAAGCCTTGTCTGGATACATAGTTTGAGAGGTATATGAAAGACGGCGTATGAAAGAGAGAAGTCAGAGGAGCTCTTTGCCTGGTGGCACTCTAATTAAGGGCACAGCCCCTCTAGGCTCAACTGGTCTGTGCTAAGATAATGTTTCTGTGCCCTGTGTGAAAACTACTTTGACTCTGTGTCAAAGTAAGGGCCGAGTATGGATGTTCGGAGAGGTTACTGTCAAGGATAATCTCTCCATCCTATTCTTGAATTTCAGTGTGGAAAGAGAAGGTCATTCATCCTGCCTGCTGCCTTCCTCCAGCCTTCCTATACCCCTGAGGGTTGAGATTGCTGCCTAAAGGTTTCAGGGCATCTTGGGAAGTCTGACCTCCTTGCAGCATCTGCCTTCCTCTTGCTGGTCTCTGAAAGATACTGATTTAGCAGATACATGGACATCTTGGAAACTCACCTTTCCCTAAGCTCTGCAGCAACCTCTCAGCGGTATCTGGCAAAGACCTGAGTTCGTCATCTATCATACTTACTTTTCCTACTCCGAATAGAACAGATTCCCTGGGTGTTTGCCTATCAGAGCCCCTGCCTATTAGACATCCCTTCTACCTGCTACTCTACCTTCTCATGGAGCTACTATGAATAACAGCACCAAAATGAAGACACACTGAACCCTCCCAATGTTATGTCATATTAGATTGAAAAGCACCTTGACCGTGGAGTCGGACATGGATAAAAATGCAATCACTGTTATTTTCTCTACTACGATAATGAGTATGCTAGAGATATTGTCCTGTAGAATTATGATTAATAATGAGGCGATACACACAGTACTTGGTAGATAGCCTGAGGCCTGCTTATAGGTGCTCAATGAGTATAACAAATGCATACTCGACAACTTCTACCAACTGACTCACAGAGGAAACAGAGGTTCCTGGGTAGAGGCATAACTAGCAGAGATGAACCAAATTTGGCTAAATCTCAACAGTTCCACTTAGCAGCTGCCTAACTTTGTGCAAGTCACTTAGCCAAACTTCAGTTTCTTCATCTGTGGAACACAGAAAATAACAGACTCCAATTCCTAGACCCTCTAAGAAGGACTAACTCTCCTTCAAGCGAGCAGAATGTCAGGGCAGTGGGCTCATCTTGGAGCTACAGGCAGAGCAGCCTGTTCACAGTGAGAAAAACTACAAGAGCAAGATAGAGCCCCCCCATATATAGTAAATGGAAACAGAGACAGTGACCATTCATGGCCTAGAGCATTTTGAAAGTAGGAACCTATCTACAGCAATTCTAGAATGGTCTGGAGTAGTTCCATATGGAAGGAAGAGAACAGAAAGGACAAGCATACAGTTGACTCAACTCTCTTCTCAGCTATAGGCAAAATGCATGAGTACTCTTATGTCAGTGCTGTGAAGAGAAGGGATGATTAATCTGTCCTCTATGGATTCTATCCACCAAAGAAGCTCTACCAAGCAAAGAAGCCTTATCGGAAAGAAGCTATGGCCATGACTATAGGGTCCAAAAGATAGAGATTCAAAAGTTCTACCAAGAGACTGAGTACCAATGCCAGACAGCTAAGTACAGTGAGGATTCAGAAAGGCTTTTTAGAGTCTGTGGTAGTTCTCTAAAGGAAAGCCAGCAACAGGTAGCAGCCACTTTGACAGCACCAACAATCAGAAGGTAATAATACCAGTTAAGTGATGCAGCTCTCTTCATCTTCTAAGTCTCCGTCCCTTTTCTGCCAAGAAAAAGAGGCAGGGGAAAAGAGGGGAGAGACATAGCACCCAAACCATGGATTTATCCATGTCTTACCTCCAGCCAGCTGGGAGTCATAGACTATACCCTGCCTTTTAGAACAAAATCCTAATTCACAATGGTACCAATTCCTAAATTACAAATGTTACCCAATGGCTGATTTTCAGGAACCAATGAGACAAGCCTGCACTCAGAGCTGGAAATAGGTGCTAACTGACTCGTGCAAGGACCAATTTTTCTCTATAAAAGTGCTACAGCTGAGTTATGGATTTGTCCTGTTGTATAGAGGAAGCAGGTATGGGATAGAAGGATAGAAACAGAAGAGAGAGAAATGGTGTGAGATAAGATGAGATGGGATTTTTTTTTAATTTTGAATCCAGAAGGTTTTTCTGTAACTAAAATTGAAGTCTGAACAGAAAAGTAGATCCACTGAATATTACCAACAAACTCCATAAGTTCCCAAAATGATATCAAGAAAGATCAAAGAACATTTAACACAGCAATAAGAAATAAAGTTAATCTATTAGTGTCTCTCCAAATTTGCACTTGCTATGGGATAGTGCTCTTGTACAATGTAAAGATTTGGCATGTGTATTGGTTTAATAAAACATTGAATGGTTTCAAAAATTGAATTAACTAAAGTCAAATGACTCTTAGAATGCTATTAATTAGAGTAGGTCCTACCCTCAAAACATCCACAACAGTGATTTCATGTAAATCTATCAATTTGGGCTATATCTCTAGTACCTCATGATATACACTTAACAGCCCAATGGATGTGAAAGATAATTTCCTTCTCTGTACCATTTGGCTAGTTTTTTTTAAAGCAGTCTAAAGAAAGGATTTCCCATATTATAGATTAAAGGACATGCTACAGATAATTCCTTTACTTCCTCATCATGTGACAGATGGGAAAGAAATGCTTGTCTGTTCCTGTGCTGTGCTTTGTGGTTATTGCTGCTGCTGCTACTGATGATGATGATGATGATGATGATACTGATGATGATGATGATGATGATACTGATGATGATGATGATGATGATACTGATGATGATGATGATGATGATGATGATACTGATGCTGCCAATGTTGATGCTGCTTCTGTTGCTGCTGATGCTGTTTATGACAAAGTCTCATGTAACTTGGGCTAGCTTCAAACTAATTAGGAAACTGATGATAACTGGTCCTGCTGCTACTCTCCCCTGGTGCCTGGGATTATTTGCATGTATCACTCAATTTATAAGGTGCCAGTGATAAACTAGACTTCATGCATACTAGACAAGCATTCTATCAACCAAGCTACATCCCCACCCACGTTTCCTTGAAAGGGCATAGAGGTCCTAACTGGAAGAAATTAAACATGGAGATACGAATGTCCAATTCCTCCAAAGTTATTTTTAGCTTTATTCAATCAAACTTAGCCATCTTGTCTCCCTCTATACACACTGACCTCTGCATTCTTTCAATTCTTCCCTTCATCTACATGGCTCACTGCTTTAAAAGCAGTAGTCTCAAGATCCGGTAAATGTTAAGTATGTGTTGTATTTTATCTCCTTGGCAAATGGGAAGGCTTTTAATCTTGCTTGGTGCCTGCTGTCTGAACAATAAAATATTTTAACTGACAACAGCATGAGTTTTTAATTTACACACAAAAGAAGGAGTGTTCCTAAGACTGTGTGGATAGGAAGATTTTGGTAGCAATAGACACCTGTATGATTTATAAACCTATCAAGACAGCACATTTCCTCTGCTTCAGAATGGTCTTTCTGTGCTTTTTAAACAAATGACTACAACTTCCCAGAAAGATTCATTGCTCTGATACCTGGCAACATAATTGTTTCACCTGCTCATGAAATTTTTCCTAAGTGGGAATAAAAGCATTCTCTTTTGTCTGTCTCTTTTGGTTATCCTATTAATCAGTTGTTACCCCACGTTATTTTTGAGTAACACTTCATTGAAAGACTATGCCACATTTGCTTATAATTCCTTATTGATGGACAGTCAGGTTCCTTTTAGATTTCAGCTTTTATTAGATTTTTATTAGTTTTACACCAGCATTCAGTTGTTCCAGCGTTGTTTGTTGAAATGACCATCTCTGCCCACATTAGATTACCTTGGCAACTTTATCAGACTTTAACCATATAAATATAGGTCATATTCTTGTGACTTCTGATTGCTATAATTTAATGGTGAGTCTTGAAATCAGTCAATTTAAGTTCTCCAAATTCAAAGCCTTTTCCAAATTCGGTTTTCCTATTCCAGATAATTTGTATCTTTATAAAAATGCTAATATCTGGTTGGTGATTTCTACCCAGAAACTTACATGGGGTTTCAGTTGAAGTAGTTCCCTGTCTGTAGGTCAATTAAAAAGGACTTATCTTAGCAGTTCTTAGGCCTCTGACCCTTGTGTAAGACACACTGCTCCATTTCCTAGAGTCTCACCAGTTAGTTTAAGTGTTTTGTCCTTTTAAATGTAGAATGCTTGCATATTTTCTACAAAATACTTTATGCATTTGATGCTATACAAGTGGGATTGTTTTTTTATTAAGTTCCATATTCTCATTCTGGCTGCTTTGTAAAGTAGACTTTCCTGGTTTCAGGCATTTCATCTTTGCTAAATTGATTTATTATTTCTTGTTCTTACTTTTTTCTTTTTTTATTATTTTTATTGAGCTCTACATTTTTCTCTGCTCCCTTACCTACCCCTCCCCTCCCCTTCAACCTTCTCCCAGGGTTCCCATGTTTCCAATTTACTCAGGAGACCTTGCTATTTTCTACTTCCCATGTAGATTAGATCTATGGATGTCTCTCTTAGGGTCCTCATTGTTGTCTAGGTTCTCTGGGATTGTGATTTGTGGGCTGGTTTTCTTTGCTTTATGTTTAAAAACCACTTATGAATGAATACATGTGATAATTGTCTTTCTATACCTGGGTTACCTCACTCAAAATGATGTTTTCTAGCTTCATTCATTTGCCTGAAAAATTCAAGATGTTATTTTTTCCCATTGTGTAAATGTATAACGTTTTCCTTATCCATTCTTCGGTCGAAAGACATTAAGGTTGTTTCCAGTTTCTGGCTATGACAAACAATGCTGCTATGAACATAGTTGAGCACATGTCTTTGTGGCACG
>LOEQ01005231.1:70050-126070 GCA_001685075.1 Bramus lutescens
CATTAGATCAGCCCCATCGTCTCAGTGGGTGGGCGACCCCTTGTGGTCCTGACTCTTATTCTCACATGCATCTTCTACACCCACCTTATTCCCATCTCTCCTTTCCTTTTTTGTTTTCCCCCATTACATGGTTATTTCTACGCTTACTACAAAGCACAACAGTGATATTAACAAGCAACACAAACCTTCAAGCAAAGGTTCAGGGTCATGAAAATCACCAGTCTAGTTGAGATTTCAGAGATTTTCATATGTGACAGTTTTGAAGGTCAGAAATAAATCACACAACCATTCACAGCTCACACACAACACATACATATGGAACAAAATGCTCAGCTTTCATTAGCAAAAGTGTCACTTCTATAAGCCCTGGTGACCAATATGGACACATGAAGTGCATCACTTCACCATCATCTTCATCATTTATGCCCCAACAATGCTTAAGCATGCATGGA
This sequence comes from Bramus lutescens, assembly GCA_001685075.1. Taxonomy (NCBI): domain Eukaryota; kingdom Metazoa; phylum Chordata; class Mammalia; order Rodentia; family Cricetidae; genus Bramus; species Bramus lutescens. The sequence continues at coordinate 70,503 of LOEQ01005231.1, forward strand.
CAGCCCGTTTAGGGCACTTCTCCAGTTGTTCCTATCCTGGGCAGTCCTAGATGCTTGTGTTATTGTCATATCCAAGGTTCCACAGTCTTCCTTTATGCTGTCTATCCAGCGCTTTGGGGGGCCTTCGTCTTCACCTTATCCAATGCACTCCTTCAAGCAGCGCTATCTTGGGTATCTGCTATCATTTGTTCTTATAACATGGCCCAAGTATCAAAGCACTGTTGCATATCCTGTAGTTTCTTATCTTCTGTTGATGGAGATGTTTCTTAATGCCATCACTGCACAATCTATCTCTTCGTGTGATGCCTAGAATCCTCCTAAGACATGCCATCTCAAACACATTCAGCCACTGTTCTGAGAAGCATTTCATTGTCCAGGTTTCAGAATTGTAAAGAAAGCAGCTCAGGACAAGTGTCTCATATACTTGTAATTTTGTTGTTGTTGTTACGTCTCTTGCTGACCAAACCTTTCCTAGTGCCTGGAATGCAGCCCTCGCTATCCCTATCAGTGTCTTGACATTTGAAATAGTTCCCTCCTTTAAACTGAGATTTCCTTCCAGATAAACAAATTTGACTCTTTGCTTGAGGTTCTGATTATTTATTAGAATGTTAAAATCCTTGTGTGCCTTTCCCATGTGTTGTATCTCAGTCTTCTCAATGTTTAATTTCACACCAAGGTTTTCACTTACATCCACAACTCTATTTACCCTGGCCTGCAGCTCATTTGGACTTTCAGCACACAGGGCTGTATTGTCAGTGAAATGCAAGTCATCAATTCACACATCACTTATCTGCACGCCTGTATCCCATCCTCCAGGGCTGTTGCTATTATTAATTCCAGGAATATATTAAAGCATAGTGGTGAGCGGACATATCCCGGCAACACTCCTATGATTGTCTTAAACTGATCACTTAGTTCTCTCTTAAACTGATCACTTAGTTCGCCACAGACTTTGACTGATGAAAGGTATTTTTCTTAAGATTTTCTCTGGATACCTGTAGAATCTCAATGTTTCCCAAAGTTTTTTCATCCAAGTGGTATTGAATGCCTTCTTGAAGTCAATGTAACAGACATATAAGTCTTTTACAAATTCTTTGTATTTTTCTGCCAGTTGCCTCAAAGTGAAGATCTGATCAATTGTATTCCTGTTAGCTCTAAATCTGCACTGGGCCTCTGATAGGATTTCCTCTGTTCTTCCCTTGATCCTTTGCAGAATAATGGAGGAGAAGATCTTGCTGCTATGGCACAACAAACTAACGTCTCTATTATTTGAGCAGTCCAGCTTGTCCTTCCTGTGTATGGGAATTATGACTGAGAGAGGAACGATTGCTTGACCTCTGCTCTGCAAATTGTTTGTAAATATCCAACACAAAATTCAAGCAGGTCAAACCATCAAGATGCTGGGCATGGGAATCCCCTGACAAACGCACACATAGTCAAGCTGACTGCAGTCTCGTCAGCAGGAAACTCTTACCTAGCATCCAAAACAACCAATCATTTCTTAGTTCTGATTTAGGGTCAGATCACCAACTTGTTATGGCCAACATTCAACTGAAACTTGAGAGGCACAGCAGACAAGAAGAACAGGAAGATCGAACATAAACAACTGATGGACCCAGCTGTACGGACAAAGTATAAGAGAACTTCTGAACAAAAATATGAGAGAAATCATTGAACTTTACAAATATAGAAAGCGAATGGGAGAAAATCAAAAGAGCTATACAGGAGGCTTCAAAGGAGATGCTTGGTTATGCAAAATGGGCAACACCTGTAGAATGGCTTACTGCAGAGACAATCAACCTAGCGGAAGAAAGAAGGAAGCTGAAAAGAAAATGAAGAGGAAATCCACAGGCAGCAAAACACAACTATCTGTGCGGGTAAGTCAAAAGAAGAGCGAAGAAGGATAGAGAGCCGTGTATACTAGGTATATGCAAAGAGGTCGAAGGGACTAGGCTCCATAATAAAACACATCTCGTCTACAAAGCTATCAGATGGATAACTGCCAGATTTGCTCCTCAGATTTGGGTGACTAAAGATGGGCAAGGTCATTTATTAACAGAACCAGGGGAAGTAAAGCAAACATGGAGACAATACTTTGAAACCCTAATGCTGCCAATGTAGACTACAATGAGAAACACTTCGGCAGCCACTGGAACACCAGAGACGATGAGGAAATATTAAATGTTGACAGGAGCAGGATAGAGGAAGCTATCGAGAGAGCAAAACAAAAAAAAGGCCCCAGGAGTGGATGACACCATGATGGAGGAGCTGGAAATGTCTACAATAGACTCAGGGGCCAAGGTGCTTCTCAGACGCTTCAGAGAGATATGGACACACAAAGTGATTCCCACGGAATGGAAGCACTCAGTCATACACATGAAGTGCATACATCACTATATATAGATACCATATGCAGTTTATAAAGTGGGCTAAACAGCAGATACACTATGGACTGAAAATTTTCTTAGTGCTTGCACAGCTTATTGTAGGATAAGGAATCCTTGGTAAGCAAGCCCTGGTTGTCACTGTCAGATTCAGGCAGGAGTAGGGCAGTAATACCAAAGACCAGCAAACATTTCTGCTGTCCTTAGCCATGGGGCTCAGGTTTAATGTGACAAAGTACAGTCCGTTTTCTAAAATTAGCAATAGTAGATTGCTGTGGACAACACCACTGTCCCTTGGCCAGATGGCCAGTGCTCACTGAATGAGTAAGTCCACAGGTAGCCTCTCTGTCACCGAGACCTTTCTAACACCTTTCATCCTGGGCTCTGGAAGATTCTGGGCAAACTGCCCACAAGCAGATGCAAATTGTTTTGCTTCCAATTATGTCTTTGCTTTATATGTGATGGACCCATCTGTAAACGGGGTGGTGCTGACAGTCCAAGAGTCACACGGCATGGAACTCTCAGACATTGCTAAGCAGTGCCGAAAAAAGAGAAGGCGCCCCTTCTTCACAACCTTGTCTTGTCTCCTCTCCTAACCCTGACCCTGTCTCAGCAGAATTTTATTTATGACAAAATCAGGGGAAAGCCACTGGGGCACAGTATAGTGACTTCCAGTTGTTTGTTATTGTTCTTGCTATATGCTTTATTTTTTACTTTTTTCCCGCTCTTGTTATATTTTTTATTTTTAATTATTGAACTGATTTTTGAGATCATAATAAAATTGCAGTTTCTTCCTTCCCTTTCCTTTCTCTAAACCTCATCAAAGCAGTCCTGCTGCCTCTCAAATTGTGGATTTCCATTTTTTAAATATTGTATCACAGTATTAATCATATTGAATACTGAGGAAGTTGGAAATGTTAAAAAATTTTATATCCATTTCACAGAAACCAGACTCTGTTTCTACTTCTCTGTTTGTATTACTTGTTTTTTTTTCATTCTTAGTAAGGAACACAAATCCTCTGCCCCATCCCACAACTCTTTTGTCTGCTCTGTACGAGAGACTTTTGAGTCATGGTTCTAGATTACAGAGATAGCCATCCACACTCACAGAACTGTCACAAACCTTATTAGTGTTTCTTCAGTTACTTGAACAGAATAACGCTATGGAAGTTTCCTCTAATGCATACTATCGTTCACAGTGCACTAGGTTTCCACAATAATTAGAGGAATTAAAAATGCCATTCAAATAACTGCCATGTCAACATTTAAAGTGTACCATGAAGGCCTCATTTTCCTCTCATAAACCATGATGAAATAAAGAGGCCTACTACACATACTATGGAAAACACAGAGATGTGTAAGTTATAGCTTCTAGGAATGAAGTAACTGAAAGAAAAAGAAATTGATAAAATAACCATCTTTTCCTGGGTATATTAGAATCTCTGCTACATTAGCTCATTTTCTCCTCAAACAAAACAAAACTTGATGATAAATGTTTTATCATCTATTTTTTCTGTTAAAGAAACTAAGGCCAAAATAATTAATTGATTTCCTTGATCAGTAAGTAAGTACTGTCTTCAGAGTCCTCTCTACTTTACTGCACATAATGCTTTAAAACATAGAAGAGATTTTCGCAGACATTTTCTGCACTGGAGTCCTTTCATCAGCCCCACAAAGTAGCCAAATGCATCCCCATTTGCCCAAAGAAAAGTCTGAGTTCCATAGCTAGCAAATAAATAAATAAATAAACAAATAAACAAATATGTCTGGTAACTGCGGTGTGTGATAATAAAAAGTGAAAAACCTAACCATTACAGAGTTTTGAAGGGGTTTTCCTCACCTCCATGAGGCCTCATCATCTTCAGTTTAAGCATTCCATGTAAGCTTATTTAACCCTATTTTCCATTTGGACATTGGAAATCTTGAATTCTAGCCTCAAAATCAAAATCAAATATCACCTTCTGTGACATCATGCAGTTTAAACACAGACCCAGGAGAAGTGACCTGGAATTGACCTGAAAGCCTTCTCCTTGAGGACTAGCTTTCGTGGTACAAGAAGGTGCCATGCAAACTTCCAAAGGAGGGAAGTAGCCAATAAATACACCTACCCCGCTACAAAGCCTGTGAACCACCACAATAACCAGGATGGTGCCATAACCCTAAGGATGTAGTAGTAGCATGAATCCTTGATGGTAACCAACAGCTCTTTCATTGACCTTGAGACAACTCAACAAGAGGAAAATCATTCCTGGTTCTAGAAACCTAGTCAACTACCCAGGGATGGTAAAGTCATGGATCTTAAGGGAGAACCTACAACTGCCACTGCTAAACCTGCATAACCCCTAACTGCATTCTCAATATTTGTCCTTGTACTTAGAGATAAGTGTAGTCCTCAAAGATAAGTGTAGTCCTCGCCATTCAGCAATGAAACTTCTCTTTGAAACAGATGGAGACCATTATGGAAAACTACAAACTATCAAAACGCAGAGTTGTAGAACCCAGTACCAACTGAAATCTACAACACAACCTTTGAACTTAAGGCTCAGGAATAATTGTGCAATGAGAGGGGTAGAAAGATTGTGAGAACCAGAGGAACAGGGAGTTTGCTGTGCTATTATGCCTTCTAGAAATGTCAGAGAAGCCACATTCATGAAGTCTCACTAATGTGGCTGCCTAACCAATACCTGAAGAAGGATGACACCAATAGCCTTGCTAATGGGGAAGAAGGAAAGCTCATGAGGCCTCAACCCTAGAAAAATAACTACAGGCAATGAAGTAAAATTGAGATCTAAAAAAAGAGTCTTCCCCAGGGAAGAACATACTAACTGGTTATCCAATACTAAATGGTCATCTCTGAAAACATATACATATAAGTAACATTATACAGAGTGAGAAAGGTGTATTTATAGATGTTGAAATACACACATAAATACAATTAAAGAAATTTCAAGAAAAAGAGATCATGAATTTGAAAGCAAACAGGGTGGTACATGGGAGGTATTTGAAGGAGGAAAGGGAATGAGGAAATGATCTATTTGTATTATATTACATATAATACATATCCAATATATTATATTATATATAGTATATATCCTATCAACGAATGCCAGAACTCCCTACTCCATTCAGTTTCAGTTGCAAGGGATGAAATAGCTTCTCCTTTCTNNNNTTTTGTCCAAACCTGCCTGTCTTTCACAGAGTGACCAGTTTATCAGCATTTTCCTTTCCCTGTACAGGAGCAAACTCATCAAAACAATTAGCTAAAATCTTTAAGACTTGACACCCTTGTTAGTTTTCACTGGCTTGGTTTTTAACGATATAAATATCTGCCCAGATCAAAGGAAAATTTGAGCCATTTTCCTTGCACAAATAGATTTTACTTTAAGAAGACTAATGACACAAACCTCAAGAGGTGATTTCATGGACTAGGAATGTACCTCATTTGGTAGAGTATTTTCCTAGCATACCTGAGGTCAACGGTTTGATCCTCAACATCACATAAGCCTGGGTGTATCAGGAATAAGCATCTGAAATCTCAGCACTCCAGTAGTAGAAGTCGATAGAGCAGAAATTTGAAGTCAGGTTAGTTATGTAGAAAGTTTGAGATCAGCCTGGTGTACATGAGAGCCTGTCTCTAAAGAAGAGACAAAAAAAAGTTTGAAGCTGTTTTAAAGTTTGTGGACTACAAGTCCAGGCACCATGATAATGATCTGGTTCCCTGCTTACCAGCAAGATCTTCCCTTTCTTAAATTCAGTTAGGCTAATATTATATCCACCTCGGTTTAAAAACCAAGTCAAACCCACAATTATAAACTAGAGTTTAGCTTATCACCAATGGGAAACCAAAGCAAATACAATGTTTTTGTGGGGGATTTCAGAAAAACAGAGCTATGTCTCTCAATCCCTCATTAACTTTCTTGTTTTAGACCTTTTGATTTGATTGCTTGCTTTCAGAATACATAAAGAATAAGAAAACAAAATGGAAAAACAAAGTTTGGAAAGAAAGATCCTTTACAAACTGAAAATCATGTTCAGAATTTGAGAACTAAACCTTGTTTAAAAAAAACACAAAGATTTCATCTACCCTTTACCATTGTGCACCCAACAGGAGCAGCCTTGGCTGTATCCAGAAATTCACCCTATTTGATATAAATATGTTACTAATGACTGGTCAGACAAAAATGACATCATTGGCTGTTCTATATATATTTAAAGCCAATAGACAATTTTCTGTATGCTATAAAGGGGCCAAAGACTCACCATGTGTTCAAGGCAGGAAGATATTCTAAGGAGAAGTGAAAAGGCCAGCAGGAAACCAAATGGCAGAGCTGAAAAAGCAGCTAGGGTGAGCAGCAACTCAAAATAGGAATCCCCTGCTCTCTTGCATTTGTGAAGTAACTGGAAGCCATACGGCGACTCTAAATATAATCTATTGAAGGTAATTTTCTGCCCAGGTACATTTTAAAGTCGTTTTTCTACCCTAAGTGCTTATTTGGCTCTGTTTTAGAATAGGCTTGAAAATCAAACAGTTGTAAGAAACTGTCTTTGTGACAGGCAACATAAGGCCTTAGCAGTAGTAAAGGGTGACACTGTGGCCTTAGGGTAAGGAGTCAGGAACCATGGACATCATGTTCACCCCATCACTCACAAGCTAGCAGTGACCTCTTATGGTCCAAAGTGTCTTCACTTTGAAGTAACATGTTCTGACTCATTACTGCTAAAGGTATTTGTAACTTATTACAAGAATCTATGCCTTTTAAGAATTTTCTGAACCCAATGTCATGTTTCTCGTACTGTTGAATGTTCAAGAAGATAGTGGGCAGTAAAGAAAATTGCTGTCTTATGTAAAAACGGATCACAAGACTTTAAGTACGAAGGAATATTTAAACACCCGAAACACTGGGTCCCATTCTAAAAGTAGTCATAACAAGAATGTACCATATAAAGTTGCTAAAGTGATTAAATGACATGTTTTTAAGCCTAGAATAGTAGATCAAGCTTGTAATTCCTAAACCTGCAAGGCTGAGCAAAGAGGATCATCAGGAATTCAAGGACCGGGACTGAAGTCATTGCACTATGGTTAAAAATGCTGGCTAATTTCCCAGAGAACCTGCATTCATCTCCCAGTACCCACATGGTGGCTCACAAACATGTGGAACTCAATCATACAGGATCCAGTGAGAGCCCTGTATTCACATAGTACACAGATATAGATGCAGGCAAAGCACTCATGCAAACAAATACATAATTAATCAAAAAATTCAAGACCAGGGTAGACTAAAAGTGAAACCCAGTCTTCAAACAACAACAGCAATAATAANTTTTGTCCAAACCTGCCTGTCTTTCACAGAGTGACCAGTTTATCAGCATTTTCCTTTCCCTGTACAGGAGCAAACTCATCAAAACAATTAGCTAAAATCTTTAAGACTTGACACCCTTGTTAGTTTTCACTGGCTTGGTTTTTAACGATATAAATATCTGCCCAGATCAAAGGAAAATTTGAGCCATTTTCCTTGCACAAATAGATTTTACTTTAAGAAGACTAATGACACAAACCTCAAGAGGTGATTTCATGGACTAGGAATGTACCTCATTTGGTAGAGTATTTTCCTAGCATACCTGAGGTCAACGGTTTGATCCTCAACATCACATAAGCCTGGGTGTATCAGGAATAAGCATCTGAAATCTCAGCACTCCAGTAGTAGAAGTCGATAGAGCAGAAATTTGAAGTCAGGTTAGTTATGTAGAAAGTTTGAGATCAGCCTGGTGTACATGAGAGCCTGTCTCTAAAGAAGAGACAAAAAAAAGTTTGAAGCTGTTTTAAAGTTTGTGGACTACAAGTCCAGGCACCATGATAATGATCTGGTTCCCTGCTTACCAGCAAGATCTTCCCTTTCTTAAATTCAGTTAGGCTAATATTATATCCACCTCGGTTTAAAAACCAAGTCAAACCCACAATTATAAACTAGAGTTTAGCTTATCACCAATGGGAAACCAAAGCAAATACAATGTTTTTGTGGGGGATTTCAGAAAAACAGAGCTATGTCTCTCAATCCCTCATTAACTTTCTTGTTTTAGACCTTTTGATTTGATTGCTTGCTTTCAGAATACATAAAGAATAAGAAAACAAAATGGAAAAACAAAGTTTGGAAAGAAAGATCCTTTACAAACTGAAAATCATGTTCAGAATTTGAGAACTAAACCTTGTTTAAAAAAAACACAAAGATTTCATCTACCCTTTACCATTGTGCACCCAACAGGAGCAGCCTTGGCTGTATCCAGAAATTCACCCTATTTGATATAAATATGTTACTAATGACTGGTCAGACAAAAATGACATCATTGGCTGTTCTATATATATTTAAAGCCAATAGACAATTTTCTGTATGCTATAAAGGGGCCAAAGACTCACCATGTGTTCAAGGCAGGAAGATATTCTAAGGAGAAGTGAAAAGGCCAGCAGGAAACCAAATGGCAGAGCTGAAAAAGCAGCTAGGGTGAGCAGCAACTCAAAATAGGAATCCCCTGCTCTCTTGCATTTGTGAAGTAACTGGAAGCCATACGGCGACTCTAAATATAATCTATTGAAGGTAATTTTCTGCCCAGGTACATTTTAAAGTCGTTTTTCTACCCTAAGTGCTTATTTGGCTCTGTTTTAGAATAGGCTTGAAAATCAAACAGTTGTAAGAAACTGTCTTTGTGACAGGCAACATAAGGCCTTAGCAGTAGTAAAGGGTGACACTGTGGCCTTAGGGTAAGGAGTCAGGAACCATGGACATCATGTTCACCCCATCACTCACAAGCTAGCAGTGACCTCTTATGGTCCAAAGTGTCTTCACTTTGAAGTAACATGTTCTGACTCATTACTGCTAAAGGTATTTGTAACTTATTACAAGAATCTATGCCTTTTAAGAATTTTCTGAACCCAATGTCATGTTTCTCGTACTGTTGAATGTTCAAGAAGATAGTGGGCAGTAAAGAAAATTGCTGTCTTATGTAAAAACGGATCACAAGACTTTAAGTACGAAGGAATATTTAAACACCCGAAACACTGGGTCCCATTCTAAAAGTAGTCATAACAAGAATGTACCATATAAAGTTGCTAAAGTGATTAAATGACATGTTTTTAAGCCTAGAATAGTAGATCAAGCTTGTAATTCCTAAACCTGCAAGGCTGAGCAAAGAGGATCATCAGGAATTCAAGGACCGGGACTGAAGTCATTGCACTATGGTTAAAAATGCTGGCTAATTTCCCAGAGAACCTGCATTCATCTCCCAGTACCCACATGGTGGCTCACAAACATGTGGAACTCAATCATACAGGATCCAGTGAGAGCCCTGTATTCACATAGTACACAGATATAGATGCAGGCAAAGCACTCATGCAAACAAATACATAATTAATCAAAAAATTCAAGACCAGGGTAGACTAAAAGTGAAACCCAGTCTTCAAACAACAACAGCAATAATAATAACTATCTAAACTGTTTCAGTATACCTAGTTGGTCCTACTCTATGCCCTCAATAATATTACAGTTTATTAGCCATGTGGGAGGAAGGCAATGATTCTCAAATATTCATATAAATCCAGGCAAATCATCTAAAGATGCTTAAAATCTAGGAAGAGCCCAAGATGCAGTTCTAGTATGTCCATTTAATTTCTACTGATCTCAGACCACATTCTGTAGAAATGCCATAGAGAAACATGTTTAAGACAAGGCACTAATAAAGTTATGTTCAGAGACCATGAGAGAACTCCTCTACTCCTTTTCACATACCTGAAGTCTACCCTCCCTTCAGGACCAATGTGAGCAACATGGTTCATAAATCCAGTTTACCACACCACCTATCTGTACACTCTTTCTTACCGTCTTTTCGTCTTACTGTTGGCAACAGTCTGATGATTCTAAAGTACGGCTCTGCAGGTACCAGCACCTGACTCACAACAGGTGCCCTTAACAACACCGGTTTTTGGTTTCTACCCTCAAAGTCTCTTAGATCATTCGGTGATAAAAATAGGAGAAGGTGAGTGACAAAATAAAATTAGATTTTTAAGATTTTTCCCAAATGATTCTTATGGTAAATTGGTTTGGTACAAAGTACTACAGAGTGTTTCTCAATCAAAATCAACTGCATAGTTTAAACACTGCACGGTCTCTGGGTCTAAGCCAATTAGATAAATGAAGTCAATTAAAACTCCACTGTTGGGTCTAATTAATATGTTCCAAATTTGAGAACAATAAAACTTATAGTGAGACATAGTAGTGAGGGTAGGGGGCTGTTGGATTAACTGGATCTCTGATGTTATAAATTGAAGTTCTCCAAAGATTACAAAGCCACAGCTGTTTTCAATATTCTACAAGACAGCATAAATGAAATTTGTGATTATAGAGATGTGGAATATCGCAGACAGAATTGAAATTATTTCTAGCTTAAAACCCAGATATCACCCACTCCTGTCTGACCTATATTGCTGTGACTTCACAAAAAGAGAAACTTCAAAATTTTATTGTTAGCAAACAAATCAGAAAACTAAGAAAGTCATTGGGTGACGTCTGAGACCTGTAAGTAAGGTTTTCTTCACTTGGCTGTAAACCACCTACATGTAACTACCAACAATTCATCTGGTAAATTCTTTGATCCCTGACTTTCTCTGCTCTGTATCTAATAAAAATTTCAGTAAGCACATGTCTTCTAGAGCTACCTGTTCATAGACCATGGATAGTCACATTTGACTCGGTAATGAACTATATATAATGGTATATGGATGTGTAAATGGATGTGTTACTCTGTGGCCATGTGCGCATGGAGGTGGATGTCTGTAGTTAATACAGATGCCTAAGAATTTGAGACAGGGTCTCCACTGAGCCTGGAGTTCCCCAATTTGGCTGGACTGGCTGACCAGTTAGCTCTAAGAATCTGCTGGTCCCTGGCTCCCCAGTCAAAGGTTTCCAGGCTTGTGTCAAGGCGACCAACTTAAAAGATGGTTGCCGGGGACTTGAACTTGGATCCTCATGCTTGTTTGGCATGAACTTTATTGACTTAGCCATCTCTCTAGTTCCAGAAACAAACTATCTCTCATTGCCTTTCAGTAGAAATATTTATTTGGAATGACCACACCTAACAAAGAATCTAGAATTCAACAAGTACTTGTGGAAATAATAAATTAAGGTAATGAACCATCTGACTGTCAATTACCTTCTGTATCTTTTGCCTGCCACCTTAGACAACCATGAGCATTGGAGCATAGAATTAGGGTTAAATTCTGGGTCAAGCATCTCTGCTACCCTAAACAACTTCTGAACGGCCCTCCACAGCCTCTCTGTCCCTAGGGTTGCTCAGTGATAATAACTGAACTAATCTGAAGACACAAAGCATATTTGAAGGTGTCTGGGCCATCATAACCACCTGATAACTAATAGCTATTGTCATACTGACTCATAAAGCAATTGGTGGATTTAGTGGGTCTCCACAATCAAATCATCAAGCACTTCCAGTTATACAAATGGGAGAGATTTCTTAGCAATCATCTTCTCCTTTTCATCTCCTGCTTTTCTTCCCCAGCCTTCACACCACAGCCTACGTTCCCTTTCACGCATCTAAAATCCTGCTCTGCTTACACTCAGCTGTAGCCACACCAGCCCTCTCTCAGTGCCTATAAAATAAAAGTGCTCCTCCCTGCTTCTGAGCTCTGATGCACATTCTTTCCTTCATCTGTACTCCCTCTGCTAAGCCAAGTCAACATCCATAAAGCCTTCCCTGACCTTTAATATTAATTTAATTGCTCTTGTTGTACAGGGTTAGGCTATGTCTTCATGATCCTTTCTGTTTTATATTAGCAATACACCTAAAATGGCTTCCTGTTATCTATTATTTGGAAAGCACTATTCATGGTACACTTACTGCCTGTATTGTAAATTCAGTCAAAACAGTCCTGCTGTGTTTCTGGCTGCTATACATACTACTGTAACATTTTCTTTGGAAGTATTTTTTTCCTTTTCTTATGAGTTTAAAAATGATTGACATTAATTCTTTTCAATGCTTTATTTCATTTGACTGAAGCTATTAAATCTTGAGCTTTCCGTTGTTAGGCTTTCTTTAAGACATACTATATTTTTAATGGATTGATTGGGGCAGGGTGTCACGGTGGGCATGTGGAGCTAAGAAGACAACGTTGGAAGCCAGTTTATTCTCTCTAGCATCTAGGTACCAAGAGAGCAAACTCATGTCATCAGGCTTGATAGCAGACAGCCCCCCCCCACCATTCAAGCCATCTCACCAATCCAAATAATGAGGTTATTTTGGACACTTTTGGCTTGACATATTTCTTTTTTTTTCCCATGAGGAGAGATAGATAGATGGGCACGCCACGAAACCACACTGCAGGTCTTCAAAGGCAGTGGGTCCCGGGAAGGGAACCATGTGACAATGGGCAAGAGACAGACGGATAGGCACGCCATGCAGAGTGAGGTTGGATATTNAACTTCTGAACGGCCCTCCACAGCCTCTCTGTCCCTAGGGTTGCTCAGTGATAATAACTGAACTAATCTGAAGACACAAAGCATATTTGAAGGTGTCTGGGCCATCATAACCACCTGATAACTAATAGCTATTGTCATACTGACTCATAAAGCAATTGGTGGATTTAGTGGGTCTCCACAATCAAATCATCAAGCACTTCCAGTTATACAAATGGGAGAGATTTCTTAGCAATCATCTTCTCCTTTTCATCTCCTGCTTTTCTTCCCCAGCCTTCACACCACAGCCTACGTTCCCTTTCACGCATCTAAAATCCTGCTCTGCTTACACTCAGCTGTAGCCACACCAGCCCTCTCTCAGTGCCTATAAAATAAAAGTGCTCCTCCCTGCTTCTGAGCTCTGATGCACATTCTTTCCTTCATCTGTACTCCCTCTGCTAAGCCAAGTCAACATCCATAAAGCCTTCCCTGACCTTTAATATTAATTTAATTGCTCTTGTTGTACAGGGTTAGGCTATGTCTTCATGATCCTTTCTGTTTTATATTAGCAATACACCTAAAATGGCTTCCTGTTATCTATTATTTGGAAAGCACTATTCATGGTACACTTACTGCCTGTATTGTAAATTCAGTCAAAACAGTCCTGCTGTGTTTCTGGCTGCTATACATACTACTGTAACATTTTCTTTGGAAGTATTTTTTTCCTTTTCTTATGAGTTTAAAAATGATTGACATTAATTCTTTTCAATGCTTTATTTCATTTGACTGAAGCTATTAAATCTTGAGCTTTCCGTTGTTAGGCTTTCTTTAAGACATACTATATTTTTAATGGATTGATTGGGGCAGGGTGTCACGGTGGGCATGTGGAGCTAAGAAGACAACGTTGGAAGCCAGTTTATTCTCTCTAGCATCTAGGTACCAAGAGAGCAAACTCATGTCATCAGGCTTGATAGCAGACAGCCCCCCCCCACCATTCAAGCCATCTCACCAATCCAAATAATGAGGTTATTTTGGACACTTTTGGCTTGACATATTTCTTTTTTTTTCCCATGAGGAGAGATAGATAGATGGGCACGCCACGAAACCACACTGCAGGTCTTCAAAGGCAGTGGGTCCCGGGAAGGGAACCATGTGACAATGGGCAAGAGACAGACGGATAGGCACGCCATGCAGAGTGAGGTTGGATATTTGTTTAGTGGGTTATGGAAGTATGGAAGGGAAGGGGAAAAGGAGAAGGGCAGAGAGAGAGAGAGAGAGAGAGAGAGAGAGAGAGAGAGAGAGAGAAGCTACCTCTTCAAGAGGGAGACAGAAAAGGGACAGTTTGACATATTTCTAAACCAAATGTTTTTCCTATGCTTCTGGCAATTGAACTTGGAAGAAAAAGTATTCTACCTCTGAATGTTGTACGCTCAGCCTGTTAGATTTTTGAATGCTGATTTTAATTTAATTTCTTGGTATTATTGTGCTCACCTTTCTATTTTCACAAGTTAATCTTGATAAATCATGTTTCTTAGGTATTTAACTATATCTCATCCAAAAAATGAGGCTCAGTAAAAGATGACTATCATTACATCATGAGGAATACTCATTATTCAGATTCACAAATGAGCATAAATTTTCTCCAAAAAGTAACCAGCTTTGCAAATATTACATTTAGAAATGTCTAATACATCAATGGTAAAGAGTTTTGTGAGATGCTTGAGAGTTCTGAGCCTTACTGGCTCCATGAGTAAGATGTGGGAGATACAGGCTGAAGAGAGCTATGCTCTGGTTTAACTGTTGCTTCCTAAGTGTGGCCCTGCCGTCCATTAAGTGTGCTAGATAGCAGAGCAAGGGAACTACTGAAGAAAATAGACCCAATCCTTACAGTCCTTCAGGTGCAGCAGATAGCTTTTCTTGCTCACTTAACCAACTTGAGAAGCTGAACAACTAAGTTCTTCACGCAGACCTCAGAGACCCAGAATGAACTATCTAATTCTCAGACAGTCGAAAAGGATCCTGGTTCTGACCTTCTCAAATGCATGACTCCTAAGTGTTTGGGGATCTTCTTTTCCTTCCAATCACCTCAAGGAGAAGAGGCATGGGGACACTGTATGGAAAGCTCTTATGGGCTATGCCTATAGTTGTTTGATTTTTTACTCTTTGGCTCTTTGGTCTTTGGGGGCCCACACCCAGCTCCCAAATAAACGCACAGAAACTTATTACTACTTATAAATGCACAGTCTTAGCTTGGCTTATTTCCTGCCAGCCTTTCTTAACTTAAATTATCCCATCTAGCTTTTGCCTCTGGGATTTTTCCCTTTCTTCTGTGTATCTAACTTTCAGTCTTACTCCATGGCTGGGTGACTGGCCCCTTCTTCTCTCCATCCTTCTTCCCAGACTTCTCATATTTATTCTCACTGCCTACCAGGCCCACCAGGGCCGCCACCTATCCTTTCTCCTGCCTTGCTATTGGCCATTCAACTTTATATTAGACCAATTAGGTGTTTTTGACAGGCACAGTAACACAGCTTCACAGAGTTAAACAAATGCCACACATAAGAATTCAATACATCTTTGCATCATTAAACAAGTGTTCCACAGCATAAACAAATGTGACACATCTTAAAATAATATTCTACAACATATGCCTAGGTAAGGAGCATGCTCTCTTCACTCCTATTTAGGAATTTTCCTGATTTAACAAATAAAAGCACATAATTTGCATTCTATATTTAATTTCAGTTAAATTTGAGTTCTATATGAACAGTAATTTATTTTAGCATAAGTATAATCCATAAAGCAAGTAGAACACACATATTTTGCTAAAATTTTTTTATATATATACTTTAAATTTTACTACATATTTTGTATTTTCTACAGAAACCCTAGTTGACATTCTATTGAACAAAACTCAAACGCAGACCAATGTGATTAAAAGTAAGTTATGAAATATAGTTCAGTTTTTTCTAAGAATAGAATATAAGTTTTGTAAGAAATTATAGAAAATAGTACTTCTTAAATTGTTATACAGTGAAATATTCTCAAATATTAGTTAAAGAGTCAAAACTCAGTTGGGCATAGTTGCATGTTCCTATAATTGCAGCCTTCAAGAGAATAAGGCAAGAGGTTTGCTGTGATTTGGGGATCAGACTGGGCTACACAGAAAAGAACCTGCCCAGATAAGTGTATATCAGAACTCTGCCTCAAAATTAATTAATTAATTAATTAATTAAAACAAAAACAAGTCAGATGGAGCAGTTCCAAATGCTTTTGGATCTTGGTCCTCAGAACCTTCTAGGATCATATTTACAGAACTTTGGTTTAGGTTGTAGGACAGACATACCTTGGGTAACTTGGTCATCAAACTATTAGGAGCATGAAACTTGAAATTCCAGGTAACGCTACTCAACTTTCTATCTCCTTAGGAAAAATAAACATGTTTTCCCAGCCTGTGTGCTGGACTGACCTAGAGCCTCCAACTCTGTGGTCAAGAGCAAAACTCAGACATCCAGCAAAACAAGATCAGCAGAAGTTCTCCCACTCCAAACAAGTCCGTGGCAGGATATAAAAATAAAATAGCAAGATGACAGCAAAACAATGTTGGCATCATTAATCAAAGTCAGACAGCGCCAAACCAGTGTACTTCCTCTGTGTTTGGTCCAACCTCCAGGGCAGGTAGCACATCCGTGTAGACTCCAATTAGTGGTCTCTTAGGAGTGATTTGACAGAAAAAGCTAACTACTGTCATAGGCAGTTTATAGAACTCCATAACAATTTTTTAAAATCCTCTTGTAATAGCCTTAATTCCTGCAATCATTGATATTCATTTTGGAAGCTGGCACCCGTAACTCACAGTACTGATAATAAAATTGACAGTGTGCTAGAGTGGAATTCATGCAGGTATAATTAACTTTCACAGAATTGATTACAACTAGATCACTGTCAGGGCTGCTGAGGTAATGATTGATTTTTTTTTTCAGCTATGAGAGAACTCCCAGCTTCCTTATTTTCATTTCAGCAAGGACATTTTTCCTTTTGCTTGAAGGTTTGTGGCAGCCTTTCTTCTTTCTTCCTTTCTCATTTCAATTTGCAAATTGTGTGCTTGTTAGCACAACATTTAGGGTGGAATAAAAATGCAACTTAGTAGTTTCAAAACAACTCATCCACTCTCAGAAATTTGGAAGCTGTAGATGTTTAAATAAGCATGGAGAAAGGACACATTGGCTGTGAGCAGGATGTGCTATGTCCCAACTGTGTGTGCCCACTGTTAAATACTTAGTTCTTCTCCCACCCAAATATTTCACTTAAATCTTTGCCACAGGTGAAGAAGATATCCCACCCACCTACTCCAAATTCTTGTGCTGACCTTAAACCTCCAATGTGAATTTATTTGGGGGTGAAAATCACAAGAGCCTCTAATCCAAAATGACTGGGGTCCTAGGTAAAGAAGAGACAAGGTGTGAGGGATACGCAGCCACAGAGTAAAGGCCAGGGCCAACTCACATAAAGGGCAGCCATCTACAAACCAAGGAGAGATGTCTTAGTGCAAAACTATCCTGCAAACACCTTAACCTTGGACTTTTAGCCTGGGGCCATGAGAAAATGAAGTTAGGTTGTTTGAGCTACCCCATCTTTGACATTCGATAGCAATCTGAGTTGATCAATACATGCACCTGCCCAGGGCTCTGTCAGTAGTCATGTGCTAGTGTTTCCTAAAAGGATTGAGCAGAATACTGCACATCTTGCATCAGAACTAGCTGAATCTGGGCACCTGGATGCCTGGTGAACATGCACACATGCTTCCCCCAACATGTCCTCTACATGGGCCTCCCTTCCTGCATGCACTTCTTCTGGACGAGGTGTAGAAACGCAGGCTTTACAGGGAAGGATGGACCTGGTAGGTATGATCTTGTTCGTCTGGGGTCTTAAACTTTCTCATGTCCTGACTTTGGGCTTTGTGACATTTGGCAGAGAGGCTCCTTAGACACTGGTGCTGCTATCTGGACAACGCAAATAATGGAGGGTTGTCCAAAGGATCTGACACAATTATAGAGCATGAAAATGTCTTGTATAGTGCAAAGTGCAGAGCAGGGGAAAGAGCAGCTGACCACACATCAGCAGGTTCTGACAACAGAGGCTTTAAAATGCATTCTCTTTTGTCCCCTACACAAAATGTCAGCAATTCATTTGAAGTTGCTGAACATCTCAAATGAAAAAAAAACAAAACAAAACAAGAAAACAAATCTGACCTTTCACTAACTGGAAGTTGCATTTATTTGTATAAAAATGGTGAAATAGTGGTAATGTGACAACAGGATGTATAAGCATGGACTCAGAAGATGCTGTGCATATATAAATGTGATGATAAAGCCAATTACTTTGCATAATTAATATGTTTATTAAATTTATTGCTTAATTTAATTTATTAAATTAAAAATAACACATGAAGAAAAATAAGACAACATCCTTCAAAATCAGGACTCTGGGCTCAAGAAGGCCTAAGTCTGAAACTTTTTTTTTTCCTCCAAAGTATTTATTATAGGCGAGTTACTCAGTCTTCCTAACCCATTTAGGTCTGTCAAGGATTAAACAAAATAATGAGTGTACCTATGAACTGTAATGGTGCTTTTTTGCATAAGAAATGTATGCTACTTCTTCAAGTCTTGGTTCTACCAATAATTCATTGCATGACCTTGAATTTCCTCTTTCTGAACCCCTGTGTTCTCACCTGAAAATCAGAACTTTCTGACTCTGATTTTAAAACAATGAATATTGTGGCCCTGTTGCAACACTGATAAAGAATTCAGATTCCTTACATAACTGTAAAATAAAATTTACAAATCAAGGCTGAAAAATGTGAATTGAAAACCTCTCACCTCAGAAATGTTATACAGGATCATAAATGGAAAAAATCCTGTCTCCTGGAAATTGTCCTTTCAAACTATTTGGTCAATCAACAAATGCTTACAATCAGGGATATGGATTGTCTGGTAAAGGTGTCTACTGCCACATCTGAGAACCAGAGATCAATCCCTGGGACCTACAGGGTAGAAGGAGAGAAGCAGCTCCTGCAGGTTGTCCTCTGTCTACATACCAGCGCTGCTATAAGCACTCCCACAAAGAGACACACACATGCACACAAAGCAAATAAAGGAAGTAGCAAAAATATTCTGCTGTATGTAGCCTGGGTGAAGTTGGTGGACACAGCAACAGTGACGACAGGTATGGCAGAACTTCAAAGAGCCGAGAATATTAACTGCTGTGGAGAACAGAGGACTGAAATATCCCTGGCAAAGTAAGCAAAGTGTGGAGAGCAGGGTAGAGCCTGAATGCTGAATGCTGATGTCTACTTCCTGTACTGGGACTAGTTCCCATTGGATTCAGCTCTGCTCTGCGCTTGCCTGTAATTGTCAGACATGGAGCCAAAGTCAAACACTGCTGACAGTCATCATATTCCTAAGTCAAACAGACCGACAAAATGAATCAAAAGCTTGACTTAGGCTGAGAATGGGGCTCAGTGGTAGAACACTTGCCTAGCATGCAGAAGCCGTAGGTTCACTCACACACACACACACACACAATTATTCAGTTTCTAGAGTTACTACAAGAAAAGGAGACCAGACTCAATGAAATTAAGCCCCTGAATTTATTATATCTCATCTATGAAATGAGACTCATTGTAGGTTTGTTTGGGTTTTTTTGTTTGTTTTATTTTCCAAAAGTCAATTTAGGTGGCATATATTAAACTTCTGTTTGGCATTACATAACCATTTTATAATCCTTTTGCTACCACAGTTTGTCTCAAAATAATCTGTCCTGAGTGAGAGCCCCTTTCAGGGGGTTTTAGAGCAAATGGCTCCCAGAAATATCAATAGCAGCAATTTTTCCACTCATTCTTCAAATTCTGCTTAGTGTCCATTTTCATTTTTATTGACTTAGCCCAGCTGTGACCACCAGCCCAGCTCCATCATTCTGTCATGGAGACTCTGTTGGCTAATGTTGCAGGGGGCAGGGGCTGCTTGTTCGTTCCTGACTGCTTAGCCCTGAAATAATCACACTGAAACTGTATTAATTCAAACACTGCTTGGCCCATTAGCTCTAACTTCTCATTGGCTAACTCTTACATCTTAATTTAACCCATCTCTGTCAATCTGTGCATCACTACTGGTCGTGGCCTACCAGCAAATTTCAGCACATCTGTCTCCAGTGGCTCCATGGCTTCTCCTTGACTCTACCTCTTTCTCACAGTATTCAGTTTAGTTTTCCCTGCCTACCCTTCTAAAGGTCTGCCCTTCTATGGGTCCAAGGCAGTTTCTTTATTCATTAGTAATAATCAGAGAATACAGAGGAGACTCCCACATCAGGGTAGTTTGTGGTTTTCAAAGAAGGAAGAGTGTTTGAGGCAAACACAAGAGCCAGCACATCAGTTCTCTTTGCTGTGGGAAAAAGCAGAAGGGGCTGCCTCTGATCCTGAGAGCAGGAAGGCACATGGTTCTGAAGTCTATCTATCTGTCTGTCAACATGAGAGGAGAGCTTCAGCAGAGCAGTCATTGCTCCAGATAGACAGACACACAGCCTATGCTATACATAGGAATAGGAATAAGAATTACATTGTACACTGCAGAAAGCTGAATGGACAGACTCTATGGATGCTCTACAGATTCCCTTGGTTTCAATACTGGTTTTTCATTATCAACCATAAGAAAACGGCTTCTGCGGGCACCTACATCCTGACCTGATCACCTCCCTATCATGCTGTGCCATCCCCAGACTATTTGAATCCAGTTCAGGTTTGCCTGAGGCAGGCCCAGCAGGTGGCAGCTGACAGGGCAGGGCACAGGTGGCACAACTCCTGATACCTAGTGGCCAGCTGGTCCACCAACCCTAAGCATCCAAGGTCATGGTCAGGAATGTGAGGAATGCAGCGAATTCAGAAACTAGTCAAGGAGGTCCGGCCTGCAGACTTACAGGAGGCTCCTCTTGGTCTCAAGCACAAAAAGGTTTCCAAGACCAGAGCAGTTTGGCAGGAGCAGAAGATGGGTCCAGCACTGGTTTTGCTCCCTGCCCTTAAGTTGACAATGCAAANAAAAAAAAAAAAAAAAAGCCAGGTTTGCCATTCCTCGCTAGATATCTATGTGACCCTGAAAATGATACTGAGCCCGCCTCTGCCTACCCTTCTCCATCTGTAAAATATTTTATAGTATACTGTATTTCATAAATATATAGCATAAGATGCACATAAATATAAAATATAAACACATAAGGCATAAAGGTTTATATAAAATGTATGCCATGTGACACATACATACATATGCACACAAACACATGGAACCAAGAGGACAATTTGGGAACAAGAAGGAAGAGAGACAGAGAAAGATATGGGGGTAAAGTGACTAAAATCATTATGTACATGTACAAAACAGTAAAATTATTACAGACAGAAAAATCACTGATTACAAGGTCCATCTTCTTTCTTCAGAAAACCTAAAGTTGAACTCAAAGCAAACTGTGTTTCTCCAGGGGACTACAGAAGAAATCCTGTTTCTTATTTTTTTTCCTAGCTTCCAGAAGTCCTACATACCTTGGTTCATGGTCTCTATCTTGCATTATTTAAATCTCCAGTTCCAGTATTCCATCTTCTCTACCTATCATTCCTTTTTTTTTCATAAAGACCTATGATTATGTCAGGTTTAACAGAATTGCCTTGACTACACTTCCCGTCTTGCAATCCTAGACTTAATCACATCTGCAAAGATCCTTCAGTCATATAGGGGGATATCTTGACAGGTTCTGGTACTAAGCATGTAGGTATCATTGAAGAGTTATTGTTCTAAAGACTAATGTATTTGTATGGCTGTTTTACACTATGAAACCGACTCAGAGGAGCTATGAAAAGCTTAAGATGTTAGGTAGGAGATACAAATTTCAGTTAAAAATTGTAAAACCTATGACCTTTAGAAATGGAAACTGAAAACTTTACTTTTCAGCTCTGCTGACAAATTACCCCACAGAAGTGGGCTATGAAAATGTTCCAATGAGAAGATGACCACAAGGTGGCTTAAATGACATTCATATGTTTAATACATCCCTGCCCCATGCATGGGGGTCCAAATGAAGTAAGTAGGCTAGGGGAGTGAAGAGGCTTGTCAAAGTACAAGCATTAAGTAAATAGTAGGAGGAAGACTTCCCTTAAGGTCTGCTTGGCTCCAAGAACAATAACATGTTTATTTGGTCAACAACAGATTAAAGGATTCCTGAGAAAGAAACATGGTTTGTAAGCCTCGAGTTGAATATGTAAGATATGAAGTTTTACCCATCTCAGGCACAAAACCTTTCAAGTACAGAATGCAAAGAGCATCTATTCAATCTTGTATTTACTTTATACACTACAGTTTACAAAGCATATAAAACATACATTCTAAATGGACAAAAATGGAGTTGCAGACTCTAAACCGACATGCGAGGACACAAGGAAAGGTGACAGGTTCTTCAGTAAGGGAACGGAATGTCAGCTAAGATCATGGTCAAAATCTGCAGTGCTCTGACTATCACACTTAAACAGAGTCCTTACAGCTTCCATGGTTCAGACAGAAAAAGACAAATGACCCTGTAAGTGAGATGGAGGAATGAGTGTATAGCCAGCTAACATGGAGCTTTCCCAGTATAAAGCAGTACATAGCAGGCTTAATGACTGCATTTCCCTTTCACGGAGAATGCCACATAGTGAAAATATTAATATGTTCTAAAGATGGAAGGTTTGAACAAAATGGATATGTACTGTTAATGGGCTCCTAAAAGGAGCTGAGCACTGGCTTGCTTCTAAGGTTGGCATCAGGCAACCAGGAAAGGTGATGGTGTCGAGCATGTACCATGAATCTGCGAGACAAGACCAAGTGATCACATTTCTGATTTGTTGCACTTGAGTAGTTCACAGTCTCTCCATCCCAACTTCTTAACTATATTAGAGCCACGGTGCATGCACTCATCAGTTGTTAAGAAAAGTCACCATAAACCAGGTATCACAAAACTATTTAGTAAATGGAGACTGCTCATTTGTTTCCCAGCTTCCCAGACCCAAATAATCACACAGAAACTATATTAATTACAACACAGCTTGGCTAATAGATTAGGCATATTTCTAGATAGCTGTTATAACTTAAATTAATCAATTTCTATTAATCTGTATATCACCACGAGGCTGTGATTTACTGGTAAGGCTCTGGCCCCTTTAGCTTTTGGTATTTCCAGGACCCTGCCTACTCTCTTCTAGCCTGGCTAAATTCTGCCCTACCATAGGCCAAAGCAGCTTCTTTATTAACTATAGCATACAGAGGAGAATCCTATGTCAACTATCACCTATTATTCACAAAAGTTATGAAAGCTTGATTGACATCCTCTCACATTATGAGCTGGGAGAACCTGGGCCCAACCCCTCCATCCCTAGAGGTCAACTCCATGGAATAAAACATGAGTGTTTTATATTTTTACCCTAATACCACTGGAGTAGGAGAACAAAAGTGAGATACACAAGAATTGTGGTTGATTAAACATATTTGATGTTTCAGACATTATTTTAGGTGCTTGTCATACATTACTAGTTTAATCTATATACAATCCTAAAGGTAAAATTAGTGTTTTGACCCATAAGAGAATTAAAGAACAAACTACTTGCTCAAGTGTTAATCATCACAGCTGCAGTGTTAGCTCAAGAAGTTTGACACCCAAAGGCAATTATATAATCGAGCATCCAAACTATGACACTAGAGTAAAGAAAATAGGCAGAAACCCTTTCTGTTTCCAAGCGAACCAAGATATATGATCAGTTTAGTTTTATTCCCTTTATGATATTTAGATGGAAAAGTTATTCACAGAAATTATTCTCTGCTTGTATAAGCAAGCTGATATATTTTCATTCAAAACTACCCATTGATGATATACTCCCAGACTCCTTAGCACAACCTTCAAGGAAGGTAAATATCCTTAAGATTCAAGAATCTTCTGTTCACATGTATACTTACTCTTTTGTAACCTGTTCCCAGAAACCAGCTCATCATATTGATCAGAACATAAGTCTGGAACATCAATGGCATAAGCACACTTTATTGTGTTTCTCTTCCTGCATTTGGCTGAATCAGAGGCTTCCACTTTTCATTTACCGATTGTACCCAAGTACAGCAGTCCCTTTCCTACTACTGTTTGTGCCACCAAATCACACGACATAACCACGCGTAAGCATAGCCTGCTTTTCAGACGCTTCTGCCTGAATCATGCTCCCAGAGCTCTCTGCTCACACATTCCTCCAACTTGCAGAGCAAAGGAAACTTTGTCATAAACACATTTATATCGAGAGGAGAAGGAAGTGCTGTTCATAACCATTTGCTCTAACGTAGCGTGTCAGAGAAACCCTGCACTGGAATATACCTCGGTGTGTTCAGAAACTAACAGAACTGGTACTTGCAGTGCCTAATCTTCTCGGCCAACTGGATTTGAAAACACCAAGGAAACAGATCTCTGGGTGGATTTCTGGAGTTTCAGGTGGTTCAACTGAGACAGAAAGATATACTCCAAATGTGGAAGACACCACCCTATGAGTTGATGTCCCAGGATGAACAAGAAAGAGAAAGCTAGTGGAACATTAACTCTCATTCCCCTGTTTCCTGACTAAGGATCAAAGTGACCATCTTCATCCTGTTTCTGCTGCCATGTCACCATGGCCATGATGGACTATACTTTATATGGTAAACCAAAAGAAGCTCTCCCATAAGTCACTTCTGTCAAAAATTTTTTCCAAGCAATAAGTAATGTAACACCCATTTCCCATTCAGGTACTGCTTCTTGTAAGCACAACCATCTCTGTCAGCAGTAAGACCCAAAGCAGTAGACGAATTACTGTCTCCACCCGTCTTAGACCCCAGGACCAGGCTTGGTTCAGTGTTCTAGTTAAAGGTTGCAGCCTTCCACTATGCCTGTGGCTTTGGTTAATATTCACTCATTACATTGTTGTCAACTTTTGTTCCAAGTTGTGATCATGTATTATCTTGAAGATATTTAATCAGGGTTATGCTTCCTCTATTCTATAGCCTGGTCAGAAGAGGAAAATATCTTTCCTCCCAGCTGCTTCGCATTCACAGCTGATACACCTGTAACAAAAGAGAATGGAGAAATCATATGAGTTCATTTAATATATGTTCTACATATCACAGGATCCTTCTCTGAGACATGAAAGTACATGAAACAGTTGACTCAGTATTTTTAAAGCAAGCTTCCTGAAGAGTAAAGAGTAGAGAGGACTCTGACACAACCAGACAAAGGATCTAACATTAATGAACTTGGGAAAGCTAGCAAGGCCTATTTAGTGAGCTCTTCTCTACATCCCGTCTCCTCCCAAATCAGTCTGTTAATTTCCTCCTGGTATATGGAGAACATCCTCACCTGAGGCTTTTGTGATCTACTTAAGAGAAAGTTTAGGTAAGGTCAAGGGGACCTTTCTGCTTCTTTGATTTTCCTCAACTCCTTCAGCTTAAATATTTAATATTATTCCAAGATATGATATTCAGGAGGCATGAATTCTGAACCTTGTAAACTTCATGAAGGTAAGACAGTGTTGCTTTGCTTGGTCATATATATCTAGCTCCTTGGGACATGGTAAGTGCTTGGCATTTACATGTGAAATGGATGGATTGACTAATGCATGAGATGATTATCTTGTCAGAGGCTGAAGTATAATTTCCTACTGTATTTACATTATGATTATTGAGCCTGGCAATGTCTGAACTGAAGTCGCCTGAGAATTTTTTTAGAATCTCTTTCACTTGAAAGATGACTGACTGCTAACAGATCCAAAATTCATTCAAGAGGTTAAAACAACTTAATACAGGGAATGGAGAAATTGTTAGAAGAAAGCACCAAATGATTGGACAAAGTATGGAAACACTTTCTTCAAGGCCAAAAACTGACCTCCATCTCGTTGTCAACTGATACAAAGAAAAGAAAAGCATGTCTGCTCCTTCAGCATTCTACATTACCCTGCCATGATGGAAAATGCTTTAAAACATTATTTTCTCATGTATTATCAGAAGAAAGTTTTGGAAAATAAAATGATGCCTAGTTCATATTGTACTACATGCTAGTCAGTTTACATACGTGGATTTCTTATCACACCCCTATTACGTAGATATTATTAGTATCAATTTATAAGTAGGAAAGAAAACATGGTTCACAAGCCACAAGATTGGGAATTAAAGTCAGAAGTTGTTATTTACTAACCCACGCCATTGAATATTCTGCTATGATGTCTCATTATGATTACTATAAAAGCATAAGCTTTGTTATGATAAAGATCATGTCAAAAGCTATATTCAAACAAGAGGAAACAAGGGGAGACACACTGAAGAAAGGGAAGGGAGCTTCCAGGAAAGAAAACAGAGATGATGGTGGGAAGGATCTTACCAACAATGCGGGCTAATTTTGGAGAGAAAAATTTCATATTATGAGATTGAGAATAGGAAAGTTTGAGGGAAGAACTGTTCTTAGTTGTGGCAATTTAAGAGTGTCAGTGAAAGAATTATTAAGACCGTCGCTGTGCTTGGAGAGTATACATTACTACAACCTCAACTCTTAGAGGTCATACAGAAAAGTTTTGAATTTATTTAAATTCTTTTGCAGTAAGAATTCATTTGAATAGGCATTCATCTATCTAGTCTATTTCCTTTGGGTTCCCTATCATTTTTCCCATTTCATTCATGCAATGGAACTATAGAGATACTACTATGCTGTGAATGAAGAGATTTTGGAGCAAAGAAACTAATAATGTGATGAAATTCATACTAAAATTAGATATCAGAGCTGGGATTGAACTTTTGTCTGAGACCATGAAGCTCTGCTTTTAGTAGGCATGTTAAACTCATAGAAATCAGTATGTAGTTCTTCTGATAATAATAAATGCAGATAAATAAGGGTCTAGAATATCAGCCTCTCAAGTTTATTCCTTGTAACCTCACAATTCTCTTACTGAGACTTCTTCAAAATGAATATTAAATGCATTTGCATGAAATTTGACAACAGCAATAGAAAAAAGGGAGATTTTGGATGAAACTGGTAATTTTCCTATTACTCTCACTATAATGTCACTGAAAGCTGAGCATGAACCTAGTGTTCTTCAGAAGCAAAGATGCATGTGTATACAATAAGGTGCATGCATCTGCATCCAGTCATTCTTTGAACTTGTCATGGAATGGTAAGCCATGCACTGTATTGGTCAAGAGCCCTGATTTAGGAGGAAGCAACTTAGGTGAACACTCCAGTCTGCCTCTCAGCCTCTGTATGATCACTAATATCCAAAGCCACCACTATGCCCTTCGGTTTTACTGTTTGTGAAATAAGGAAAGATAGTTCTTCCTAACTGTTGTACACCAATACATGCAAATGATTTAGCTCAGTCCTGGGATTATAGTTAACATAAAAGAAAAAATTAATTCTGTTGCTTATAGATTAGCCTCCAGAACTTTTCTTTTGTCAGAAAGAGCACCATCTATTTTAACAATATGATTAAGTAAGACATTTCCTTCTTTGGACCTTTTTTGTTTTTAATATATAGTTGAATACAATAATAGGGCCAACAAAATGCCTCAGTGGATAAAGATGTTCTCTGACAAGCCGAGTGATCAAGAGTTCAATTCCCTGAACCCACAGAAAGTTAGATGGAGAATATTACTGTACAAACTTGTTTTTTTAATGTCACACGCATGCTTACACATACATACTATTCACGTGTGCATGTACACACTCAAAAATAAACATTTTAGCAATGTAACTATCAGTTTAACAATGTGCTCTATGTACACATTTAACATCAACATGCCAGTTCCCAGTCACATTGAATGTCGACATCACTGTCTCTTGTCCTGATTCCGAAGTCCTTCAGGAGTAATTCTGAATGGAATGGTTGACAGGAAATATTCTGTCTAAATGAGTAATTATGGAGCTGTTAAACGCTGAAACTTTGTTATCTTCCTGAGAGGAAGCACTTCAGTCCACACCCTGAGAGAAGGAGAACCATTACTAATCTGGGAAAGCAATTAAACTTAGCTCTGATTTCCTCCACCAAGCAGCTACTAGAGATGTGGTAGAGCAACCAGGTAATGCCTGCTCTGGTGATAAAAACGCATATTAATCACCCAAAGAGTTGCTCCAGATACTGTAACACAGTTTACAAATAAATATTTCAACTAAGTGGACCACAATGTTTGACAACATGAAGCATATGCCTGTACAATTTTTTCCATTTCTCATAGAAGAAAAGCATCATACATAAGTGATTCACAAGATCATTATTTTATCTACGAAGCAAACTCCTGCCGTGAATGTGAGCAAGATAGATGAAAATATATATCAGAAATCGAGCTATGATTTTTGCTCCAGCTCTGGTGAGTAACACAGTGTTGATTACAGTTTGGACAAGCAGCAAAGCAGTTGAACATGGTTAAGGTTCTTGGATGTGTGTACAAGAACTGACAGAAGTAAAGCGTTTATTCGGATTATGAGCATTTTCAGATTTCTGTGGCCTGAACACTTCTACCAAAACTGACTTTAAGCTATAAACAAGGTCCCCTTGAATGGGAGCTTAGGTAGATGAGTGTGTAATTAGCTACTGTAAGTCAGTACTCACTGGCCTCAGTGGATATCTTTTCAGAAGTATTGACAAAGCATTTCATGTGCCCTACAAAGAACTAGGAATGTTCTAAATAGAAAGATTCTCCCCTAAATCCAAAGCCAATGGGACACACTAAATTTCAGATGGGTGTTCTACCTTGTCACTGAGAGCCAATACACCTCACCATTGCATCTCACCTATATTTATCTGTGTCTCTGAAGTTGTGCATTAGGAACTAGAATATCTGTTCAGATCTTCACCCACACACCTTCTGAAGACTCATGGGTCTGCTCTGAAAAGCCTTTCCCTAGCAGTCCCCCAAAAATCAACCTCTTTAGTGGTTCACAGTTAAATCAATAAGTAGTGGAGCTTTAAAACAGAAGCTTGGGGAAACATCACCTTAGTTTAAGAACACAAAAGCCAGGCTCCTCCTGTTTGACATGATTATTCAAGGATATTAATGATGAAAATTTAGCTCATTTCTGTGGAGTTCAAATCCCTCTCTTTAAACTGTAAGTGTGGCTGAGACCTTCTGCTTTAACCACTTCATATTTATTAAATGCATATCTTTCAGAGCAATGCATGTATGGGATCATGATGGAATCATACAAAATAAGAATAAACTTACTGTGTATAGTCAAAGAATTTGAGAAACACTTGTGTTAGGTGAGTTTCTTCACGCAGGACTTCTTGGAGCCTTTATTCTAAGATTTATGTTGGATTGCTTAATTTCTGCTGTGATATAATACTCTGACAAAAAGCAAGATAGGAAAAAAGGGGTTTTTTTGAGCTTACATTTCCAGAGGGGCATAGTCCATCCATCCCCACTGTGAAGATATGATAGCAAGAGCCTGAGGCTGCCATGCCAGCCAGAGAGCAGACCCACAACATTTCGTCTGTACTCATGAAGTAAACAGAGAGGACAGGTACTGGGGTCAAACTATAAAACCTCAAAGAAGACCCCATCCCTGTCAATAAATTCCTTCAGCTAATATTCTACTTCATAAAGATTCAGAACTTTCTTTAACAGCATCAACCATTGGGACCCAGGCATTTAGATACATGAGCCTTGATGTTGGAGTCCCCTCTGTGTGCTGTGCTTACTATTGATGAATAAAGAAACTGCCTTGGCCTGTTGATAGGGCAGAACTTAGGTAGGTGGGGAAGATGGAACTGAATGTTGGGAGAAGGAAAGTGGAGAGAGAGACACTATGGATCTGCCACCGGACATAGACGTGCTGAAACTTTGCTGGTAGGCCACGACATCGTGGTGATACACAGATTAATGGAGATGGGTTAAATTAATATGTAGGAGTTAGCCAATAAGAAGCTAAAGCTAATGGGCCAAACAGTGTTTTAATTAATATAATTTCTGTGTGGTTATTTCAGTTCTGGGCGGCCGGGGCAAATAAGCCACTGCTGCAACAGAGCCTAAAGGTTCTTCAAACCGCAAACCATCAATGTGCAAAGTGCTTGAAATATGTTAATTCATTTTTCATCTAATTTGTTTGATACATATATTGACCAACTAAATATTTCTAAAGACTAAACACCGAAGTATGTTTTAATTTCAAGGCTCACAGAATTTAAATAACTTAGCCAGAATCATGAGACCAATGAGCAATGAATCCATACTTCCTCGATTCCAAAGCCTGTGCATCCTCTCCAAACCCTGGCAATGGGACAGACTACTCACTAGTTCCTGGCTAGGCTGGAGGATTAACATTCTTTTGTAGAGCCTTTATGCTGTGCCAGTATTCAACAAATGTTTCATATGCCCCACACCATGACATCCCAACACTGCTTTTTGTGGATACAGAAAGAAAACAAGCAAAGGAGGTACTACTGGGTGATTTTCTATTGTGCTGCCACAATATGAGAATGAGTAACATAGGAACAGAAAGTGAGCATAAATAATGCAACTTATAGTTCGGAGAAATTCATTTCTGTCCCAAGAGCCTCACAAACCATAAGTGTAGGCTTGCATGAGCCTTTTCATTTCACCCCTCAGGACTTCAGTCTTATCTGCAAGGTAACTATGGTACATGAAAGCATCTTTTAGTTCCTTAGCGATGGAGTCAATCTGACATAGACATCTTGTCCTCCTTACGTCTTGTTGTATAGGTAAAACAGCAAGCCATCAAGCACTTTCTTCTATGAAAGAACCATTGACTCACATCTCAACTGAAAAAATAATAAATGCGATTAATGCACCTGTATTGTGATATGACTCTCTTTTACTCAAAACCAAAAAGTTTGACACTTGCTATAAAGGCAATATCCAAGTCAGTATAATGTGAGCTATTATCATAAGGAGGCTTTATTATTTACAGACATGTTCCTTTTGTGTCTAGTTTGTCACTTTTAATATGAGAAACTCTGGATTTGTTAAATGCTCTTTTGCTTCTCTGGTGACATTAAATGATTTTGTTGTTTTCCTGTTCATGTGGTGTGCAGTTATTGACTGACACATATTGAATCATCATTGCATGCCGAGATGAATGCTATTTAATCAATCTACAACATGTCATTAGGATGCATTTGGATTTGGTTATCTAATAATAAGTAAGGGATTTTTAGTTAGGTTCATCCAGGATAGTAGCATATAGTTTATGTTGATGTTCTCATGTTTGCTATGATATTGTATTAATGCTGGTGTTAAGGAATTTGTTTGAAAGAATTTATTCCACTTTAATTTTTGGGCTAATATGAAGAGAATGTATACCAGTTATTGAATTCATTTTCTAATTTTGATTTAATACTAACAGTAATTTCTGATTCTGCCTTCCTAGAATACTCATTAACACATAATATTCTAACCCAAATCACCTGTGTGTTGCTGCAATGTCAATCTGGTCAACTCTTATAAAATGCAGGGAACTCATTTCATCTGCCTCTCTTTTTTTTCTTTCATCCTTCTCTCATACATTACAACCTGACTGTAGTTTCTTCTCCCCTCACTCCTCCCAGCCCCTCCCCCTAAACACGCACTCTGTCAAATTGACTGTTCCTCTGTTTCTCTTAAAAAAACAAAGGAGCAGGTGTCTCAGGGATAATCACCCACCAAACATGGCCTACCAAGTTATAATAAGGCTAGGCATAAACTCTCATTTCAGGGTTGGATTAAACAACCTAGTAAAAGGGTCCCCCAAAAGGCAAAAGAATCAGAGACAACCCCCACTCCTATTGTTGGGAGTTGCACAAGAACACCAAGCTATACAACCATAAGTTATATGCAGAGGACCTAAGTCAGATCCATACAGGGTTCGTGTTTGTCACTTTGGTCTCTGAGCCCCTGTGAGCCTTGCTTAGTTGATTCTGTGGACCTTGTTCATGTTGTTTCCTCAACCCTCTGGTTCTTACAATCCTTTCTCCTCTTACACAGGGTTTTTTCTGCCTCTGCCTAGTATTTGGCTTTGGATCTCTGCATCTGCTCCAGTCATTTGCTGGGAGAAACCTGTCTGGTGATACTTGGGCTGGGTACAATCTATGTATAGCAGAATATCATTAGGAATCATTTCATTGCCTTTTGACATTTTTTTGCCAGTCACGTTTAGTCGGATCCTGGCTGTTGGGCTATCCAACTTTTGGTCCTGGTCATCCAGGTAGTGTCAGGCACCAGCTCCTTCACATGGTGTGGCACTAGTGAACCAATCACTGGTTGGTCCCTCCCACTGGTTCTGCACCACCACTATCCCAACACCTCTTGTAGGCAGGACATGTAGTAGGTAGAAGGTTTTGTGGCTGGGTTGATGTCCCAGTCTCACTGCTACAAGCCTTGCCTGATGTTAAAGATAGACAGTTCTCCATCTCCCCCATTTCTAGGAGAACTCAAAAAGGTCACTCTTGTAGATTCCAGAGAGTTTCCACTGCATTAGGTTTCTACATCATCCACCAAATGCCCCCAATTACAAACATCTTTCCTAGTACTCTCTCCATCCCTCCTATCCCCTGCATGATCCCCCTTCTTCCCATCCACATCTCTCCCCAGTCCACCCATAAAAATCTGTTTCTCATCCCCAGGGAAATCCATGTGTCCCCCTTTTGAGCTCTCCTTTATATTTAGCTTTTCTAAGTCTATGGATTTCAGTATAACCATCCTTTACTTAACAACTAATGTCCACTTACAAATATAAATGCATACCATTTTTGTCTTTCTGGATCTTTATTACTTCACTCAATATGATCTTTTCTAGTTCCATCCATTTGCCTACAAATTTATTGATGTCAGCAGGGCAGTGGTGGCACATGCCTTTAATCCCAGCACTCAGGATGCAGAGGTAGGGGGATCTCTGTGAGTTCGAGGCCAACCTGGTCTACAAGAGCTAGTTCCAGGACAGGCTCCAAAAGCTACAAAGAAACCCTGTCTCAATAACACAAAAATTTTTGAACAATTTTTGAAAAATTCTTAATGTTATTGTTTTTAACAGCCAAGTAATATTCCATTGTGTAAATATGTCACATTTTCTTTATCCATTCTTCAGTTGAGGGACATCTAGATTGTTTCCAGTTCCAGATATTATGAATAAAGCTTCAATGAATATGGTTGAGAAAGTTTTCTTGTCACAGGATGGAGTGTCCTTTAAGTATATGCCCAAGAGTTAGGTATGCCTAGTTCTTGATGAAGATTGATTCCCAATTTTCTGAGGAACAGCCATATAGATTCCTTAGTTAATCCTATATATAGCTCCAAGTAGCCATTCTATGTTCTGAGTGTTTCTATTCTGCTTTCCTTCCCACTTCCACTTCCAAAGCACAGAGAATGAATGTTGTACATCCCAGATCTAGAAGAGACCAAATTCCAGGAAAATACTACTATATACTTTCACACACAGAACGTAGTTTAGCTTACCTACAATGTCAGTGCCTTTCCTCTTCTGTAAATGACTTGAACTTTACACAGGTTTTCAGAATTGACTTTCATTTTGTTGTTATGTGACCCTATTTGGAACACAATTACTATTTAGCAAATGCTGAGCTATTTTTTATAGAAGACTTTGCCTTTTACAAATTCCTTGCTGAAAAGAATACTGTTTATTTATATCACCTATTGGGGCTTAAGACCAGACAAAATTATCAACTCAAAATGTGCTTTCTGTGAGAGTGAATGAGAAAATAATAAAAGATAACAATTATATTCTGTGCTTCAAACTTTCTTACTCTTCTATTAAATTTAAGCAGTATTAAGCACTCCCTTACTAAACTCACCTATTACAATTTTACCATATTTAAATGGGTATGATAGTGTAGAACAGAGATAGAAGCAAGAGAACTCCATAAGCCAACAGGTTGCTCGGGTGATAATGGAAGATGCTGGACTGTTGGATCAGAGTTAAGTGTCTTATTATACAGTAGAAAATCACTAGCAGCAGTATCAGCAGAGCTAAACGGTTCTAGAAGCCCTTCATCACGGGGCAACAAAAAAAAACCAGGCTGAATCTGCGTGGTCAGTAGGCCGTACCACGAAAGAGGAGCCTTAAGGTTGCCTTTGGAGCAAGCTTCATCCTGGTTTGTGAATGGAAGGACAGCGTAACACAGTATAGGGCTAGGAAGTACATTCCCTATGAGTTACTTGACATGAGACTGGGCAAGTTACTTAATCTCTCTGGACAGATTCTATAAAATGGAGATAAACACAGGCTCATATCCTTGCAATCTGATAAAAAAAAATCCAGCTCCTTAATTACCACCTTCCTGCCCAGAAAATCTCAGCCCTTATAAAATTTTTAGAGAAGAATGTCTACAAAGCAATCTAAACTTTACCATTTTGTATACATCAAATGCTTTTTTTAGCATATGCTTCCTATGTTCCCATGCCACGAAGGCTCCTGTTGACCAGGGTCACAGAGAAGGTTAAGAAGACCATTCAATTCTCTCTTACTGTATGTAGAAAGTATCAAACATCACTATCAGGAAATTATAGCACTTTCTACACATCATGTCTTTGTGAAATAATATCATCATTTAATGTAGGCTGATCTCAACTGAAGACAACAAGGCAGAGCTTATTAAATGTGATAGAGTCATCAAATTTCCTGTTGGTCCATCTAAAAATGAAGAATGGTTGCTAATGTCCAGACCTACGGCCAAGCAGTCTTGGCAAGAGTAAGGCAGTGTCCACACACACACTGTTGCTGCTTTGTCTGCCTCCTGCTTATCCTGTATCCTTGTCCTGCCATCCCTCTCCTGCTTCACTATCCCTTTTCCTTGGGCTCCTTCCCAAATTATGCTTTGCTCGGCTATCAGCAAAGAACTCAGAATTCCTCCAGACAAAAATAGAGGCGAATGGGCATCTCTGAATACACAACCCGGCCTGAGATTAGTCACTGTCTGTCAAAGCCAAGTCACTACACTAGAAGAAGTTCCTTGCTCTGGGATTTTCAGAGGCAACCCATATAAGCAGGAAAGAAGCTACATAGTCAAACAACTCATTATTAGAAACTATACTAACCCAGGCATCAAGTTCCCATCCATTAAAATCAAGTCCCCAAAGCTAAAGTAAGCATCATGCGCCTTTGTTCCCAAAAAGCTATGATGGCGAAGTGATCCACGGTATCTTCAGGAAGTCAATTGAGTGTGCTCTGTCCTCAGCTGGTTAGCAGTGCTTCTGTCAACAAGAGCAGAGCAAGTGTCCAGTCAGCCAAGCAGGTGGCAAACAGCTTTCCACAGCTGGTCACGGAAATACCAACCCAGAGTGTAATCACATTTATTGCTGCCAAAAGAAAAGTTATCACTACAGTTAAATTCAGTGGTCCTTAAACAGTGATTGTGGGGCTTGCATCAAAGCACCCTGGCACATCTCTTGCTTTATTGGTTTTTTATTTCCTCTAATGGCTAGGCATGCTTGACTTGGCATGGTTCTGCAACTAAGACCCTACAGTCCCCGTTAGTCATTTACAAGCTCCATAATCAAAGGAAATGCCAAAAAAGAAAATTAGCAAGCAGCCTTAGAGTGATGCTGCAGCTCTCATCCTGAGGCCTGAAGATACAAACAGCTGCTGGGTTGTTTCAGAAAGGCACATAATTCATTTATGTCACAAAAACCTCAGCCACAGCTGCTGACATGTTTCACACACATTCCTGACATCCAAGTGATATGTCAAGCATTCTTATTTTTAATACAGATTAGGACATGGCCATGCACCATTTTCCCATGAAAAAGAGGCCCTTATTCTTGACAGCATGGCAAGCCAATAACATCGCAATAGCTTCAAAATTAATTTAAATGAGCATAAGGCAGGACAACTGATGTGTCCGATTTCTTTTATCAGTGCAACAGCACTGTGGGATTCATTCTTGGGAAGAGAGGGCCCGATAAGTGTGAAGAGAGAGGGGAATAAGAAAAAAGACCAAACAAAATGGAGACTTACAATGGTCACCTGCAAGTGACTTAATGAGAAACAAGAAAATACATCTATGGCCTTCTGCAGTCTGTATGATCAACTATGATATGATTTAGAATGGTCTTGGTATTTAGAGCAGCTGAAGGGTGAGATACTAACTTGAACCTCACTCACTGTGCTGCTAGAATGCATTCTTTCGGGTCCTGGGACATCATTGATTCTCAGTGAGGAAAATTTATAAACAAAATTGTCTCTTGAACAAAATAATGTCAAAACCCAAAGTGGTCAATTTTCTGGACTTTGTTTTAAGTGATGCTATCTCTCAGAACTACGCATTAGAAAGCAACTGCATTTTGACATCTTAATTTTTTAATTGCCACAAATTTTCTGGCAAGAAGTGGTTCTATATAAAGAATATCCTTCCAATCAGAAACTTTAGACAGCAACAAAAAAAATGAAAATGCCAACCTGTTCAAGTGTCTAGTTTAAAATAGGTTATTTTATTTTATTCATGATTCACACCTGGGGTTGCCAGGAAACCCATTTCAATAGAAAAACACTATTGGTTAACAAACAAGGAAATCCAACCCCAGTTTTCACAGACGCCTGTGGCACCGCTTCATCAAAGGATCTGTAAATCCTAGACAGGAGTCCAGTGGAGCTCTCAGGTCTGCCGAGAGCCACAGTGAACCAGAACAGAGGTGTAGATTACGACATTTCCACGGCTGTAACCAAGAGGGGTGGTCTGGGTGGGGCAAGTTTGCATGGTCTATGGTGTTTGTGGTTGGTTGACATAAGTTCTTTTGTAAGAATGCTTAATATTACTGACGCACAGTGTAAGCAAAGTAGTATCAAATTACTTTAGATATTTCAAGTCAACTTGGTCTTCTGCCCTCAGTTAATATTATGTCTGCACTGACAGAAGAAAATTCAAGAAACATTTGTGGAATGAATGAATGGCTTCCCAAATAAGGTTCCCAACACCAAACTAGGCCCTGAATTGACTCCTTTTGTGCCAATTAGTGAATTAATTGATTAATTAATTAAATAAAATGAAATGTTTCTTTATTTATTCACAGACTTAGAGTACAAAGTAGGAAAGATGAATAGTGTCCTTAGACAAATGTCAGTACAATTCTAAAAGGTGAATTCTTTATAATACATTCTTAAAAATCCTTAACCATATAACCAATAAATACACTAATAAATTTAATAGACATTTTAAAAAGTGTCTACCATCAAAACTGTCCACAAAATCTAACTGAAATTTTGTATAGATTTCTAAGTCAGTATGGTTGTTTGAATGAAAATGGCCACGATAGGCTCATAGGGATTTTTACTATTAAAAGGCATGGCCTTGTTGGAGTAGGTGTGGCCTTGTCGGAGGAAGTGTGTCACTGAAGAGTGGGCTCTGAGGTTTTCAGATGTTCAAGTCCAGTCAGTCTACCACAGTCTCTTCCTGCTGAATGCTTATCCAGATGTAGAACTCTCTGCTACCTCGCCAGCACTATGTCTGCCTGCATGCTGCCATACTTCCACCCATAACAATATAAACTAAACCTCTGAACTGTAAGCCAGTCCCAATTAGATGTTTTCCTTCATAAGAGTTGCCATGATCATGGTGTCCCTTAACAGAAGTTTGTATCAGGGATTAGGGTACTAATGTGATAGGCTCGACCATGTATTTTGTTTGGAGGTATGTGGACTTTGAAACTTTGGGTTAGGAAGACAGTGGAATGCTTTAAGTGGAGCTTAATGAGTCATAAAAATAGGACCATGGAAGACAGTGGTGCTGAGGGCAATTTGAACTGTGGGGGCCCAGTTCAAGAGACTACTCTTGTTATATTTTGGCAAAGAAGTGGCTGCTTTCTGCCCTTTTATGAACTATTTCCAGACACTAAATTGAAGAGTTATGGATTAACAGCTTTAGCAGAAAACATTGCAAAGCAACCCAGCTTTGGCTGTGTTGCTAGTTATTAGTAGCCGGTATTATGCAATTCTATAATGAAAAGGATAAAGATGAGAATTATAAAAATACAAAATACACAGTTTGAGGAGAAAGGGAACACCAGGAAAAATTTAAAGAAAAACCTGATACAAAATGGAATAAATGGAGTGGTGACCTCGGAGCAAGACCTCACCTAGCTAAAGTTTTAAGTTGTGAAAGTGAATTAAACAACAGCTTAGGTCCAGGTGTGGTGGTATGCACCTTTAATCCCAGCACTCAGGAGACAGGGGCATGCGGATCTCTGAGTTTGAACCCAACCTGATCTACAGATTCAGTTTCAGGACAACCAAGCTTAGGTAGTAAAGGAAACCATCAAGAATGGAAAGCTGGTTAGGATGTAAGGAATGAGGAGGTCATGTTCCAGCCCCAGTTAGAAAGCAGCAGAACTTAGTAGATTCTGTCATGTGATTATGGCTTTATAGTCAAGGATAGAAGAAGGGGGTTATGGAATCTCACTCCACAACTAAGGAAAGCCAATGAGACCAGACATATGTCAGGGGTGTCCCTGTATGGGGGCCTAGAGAGGCCATTTCATGAAGCTAGGAAGGTGAAGCCTGGATTGTCTTGGAGATCCTAAAATGTTGGAGAAGCCAGAGTTTCAGAATACCCACCAAGGAAAAATGCTAACAGGGAGTGGAACCAGCCCAGCAGAAAAAGGTGTGTTCACTTCAACAAAGCTGAAAAGAGTTGAGGGTCTGAAGAACGCTTGGATGTCAGACACAGAGATACAGAGTATGGAGTTTGCTGAGCTGATTTTTGATCTTGCTTTGGTCCAGTACTTCCTTGCTATGTTCCTGTTCCACCCTTTTGGAATGCTAGTATATATTCTGTGCCATTATACATTGGAAGTTTGTGATCTGCCTTTTCATTTTGATTTTACAGTAGATTACAGCCAAGAGATTGGCTGAGTCTCACAAGAGACTTTGGACTTTTACAGAGTTGAGACTGTTATAAAGTAAGGTGACCTTCAAAGCTGAATTTAGAGCATTGCTGCATTATGCTATGGCTATAAGCCCATGGGAGCTGGGGAGTGGAAGGTGGTTGTTGTAAGGAAAATATCCCCAATAGGTTCATAGAAAGTGGCACTATTAGGAGGTATGGCCTTGTTGGAGTGGGTGTGGGGTTGTTGGAGGAAATTTGTCTCAGTCTCTTTCCGCTGCCTATAGATCCAGATCTAGAACTCTCAGCTGTCTCTCCAGCACCAGTCTGAGCACTGCTATGCTTCCCATCATGACAATAATGGGCTAAACCTCTGAACTGTAAGCCAGCTCCTTTAAATAGAGACTGCTCATTCATTTCCTGGCTGCCCAGACCTGAAATAACAACACAGAAACTATATTAATTACAACACTGTTTGACCAATAGCTTTGGTATATTCCTACCTTGCTCTTATATCTTAAATTAACCCATTTATATTAATCTGGGCATCACCATGAGGCTGTGACTTACTGGAGGTTCCAGCAGTGTCTTTCTCCTTCAGCAGCTCCATGTTATCTCCTTGACTCTGCCTACTCTCTCTATATATATCTCTGTTCAGATTTCCCACATGGCTTTACTCTGCTAAGCCATTGACCAAAACAGCTTTATTCATCAACCAATAAAAGCAACACATGTAAAGAAGGACATCCCACATCAAGCCCCAGTGGGATGTTTTCCTTTATAAGAGTTGTAATGATCATGGTGTCTCTTCACAGTAAAAACCTTAAGACAGTATTTCTTATCCCATGCTTCTCCACATCATATATTTCCTACAACATTTTATACTGCTTGTTTTATCATGATCTACATTTCCCCATAACAAGGAATCAGGGTATTTTGTTTGTTTGTTCATTAAACATTCTTTTCTGACTTCAGAGATAGCCTATGGAATATTTAATACATAAATATAGTAGCGGTTCCATGAGCACCTGTGAACTGAATAACTGAGTTGTTATTAATTGTGTGCCAAGGGTGAGGGTTTGCAGATGACTTTAGGTATCTGCCTTAGTTTGCTCTCATTGACAGTGACAAATACCATGATCAAAAGAAACTTGGGGAGAAGAGGCTTTACTTGGCTTTTATATCCCTATCAAAGTCTAACTAACATTGAGGGAAGCCAAGGAAGGAACTAAAGCAAGGCAGCAGCCTGGAGGTAGGAACTTAAGTAGAGGGAATAGAGGAACACTGCTTACTGGCTTTCCCTCTGTGACATGCTCAGCCTGTTTTCTGACACAACATATGTATGCCAGTCCTAGTGTGGACTGGGCTCTCCTATATCAATCATTAATCAAGAAAATGTCCCCAAAGAATTACCTACAGGCCAGTCTGTGGAGGCATTTTCTCAACTGACATTTCCTCACCTTAGATAACTCCAATTTGTATTACATTGACAAAAATAACCTAATCAGTGTGGTATCCTTGCTGTTTCTAAATGAAGCAAAATCAATTTCAGTCTAGAAGAAGACTTGTTAAATTTACTATATCTTTTAGGTATTTGTTTGGGTGCTCTTTTAGGACGTTCAAATGAAGATGAGTAGATTTGTAGTAAGAACTAAGAGCCAAGAGAACAAGACTTGAAGGACATTGCCAGTTAAAAAATAAAAACAAAACCACAGAGGTGCTCAGAGGATGCCTGAGGGTGCATCATTTCAGGAAAACATGAAAAGATGAACCTCCCAACTGTATTTTTGAGGTAATTAGGCCCAGGGCATGCTATATTACAGTTACTGTTACTGACAGTCATAACCCAGATATATTTGCTTCTGAATGTAATGAAGTAATGAGGACTAAATTTACTCTCCCATCTTTAGAAAGATAATTGCACAGTAAATTTTATAAAGCCTCAGACATTGGATAAGAAGTTCACCAGGACCTCAGTCCCTGAGAGCAGGAAACCAGATAGATAAACCATATGGCAATACCATTTACGATCAGAAGAGAGCCTGCAGCCTATGTCACCAAAGCCTGTAAATTAAGCAGCTCTAAATCTTCCCTGAGTTGAGAAGACACTAAGCGGTTCAGCATGCAAGAGACCAAAGTGTAGAGAACTGGCATCCCAGAGAAGCAGAATTTCAAGAGAACTCTGGCACTTTGCAGACAGAACAGGACAGAATGCATTGAGCAGAATATGGAGCTAATCATCACTTCAGGAGAGGACAAAGGGCTAAACTAAGAGAAATGCTGCCAAGTCATCTAGAGGCTTTTGTTTTGGGAAAGGGAGAATATTATGTTCAAGGCTGCAGCCTAAGAAAATTCCATTTTTCTGGCTATTCAGACAACTACTGACTAGTAAGAGTAAATTTAGTAGGTAGACAGAGGAAGAGAGACAAAGAGTGGGGTAATAGGGAGTATGCTGGGTTCATGCAACTGTCATCAAGCAACATGAGAATGTGATGATTATTTTGGTTCATAACGGCATATCAAACTAAAAAAAAATGCCAAGTGAAAATATCTTGGAGGGACAGGAAGATGAACATGGGGAAATATCCACTTTGTTCATCAGCAATGCAAAAAAACTATTATTTGGTTCTTGATTTCAAACAGACAAAACTAACAGACACCTTTAAGGACTGGTTTTCAGGCCACTGGGCAATTAAAGGCAACAGACAGAAATCAAAGGATACTAAAACACATTATTAGCATAAAATTTCATGACAGCTAAACCTTCAATATGGCAATCAATAAAATAAAATGAGGATTTTTTAATTTTGTTAATTTCCCTCAAAAGTTGTAAAAACAAAATATTCTTGAAAATTTTTATCTTAAAGCAGCCATTGCGAAAGAGCATAGAGTTCTTTTTCAGATTTCTTTGAAGAGATCTCATGAAACAGTTCTGTTTGGCTCTCTCTTGCCCAAAGGCAGAGAAACTGATTGAATGACTTTCCAAAGTTTTTTCCATCTGTGTCTGAAGCAAAATAGCCGGGACACAAACAATTAAAACCAGACACAACAATACTGCGTGATCGAGTGTCATAATTCTAAGAAAATAAAACCAAAGAGGAATAAGCTTTTAAAAGACTGATTATATTAGAGAAAATATCTATCCCATGTAATGGTAATGACAAGATATCCATCAGAGATAAACATTAAATGAATTACAACAGCTAAATAAAGAACACAATAATAAGTAATACATGGTATTACATTGCAAATGTTTGCACATTTTAGATACTGTTTACCAAGATAAAGAAAACTCATTTTCTCTCAAATTATCAATAGGTAAGCTCTTTAACAGAAGTGCAATGGAGCAAACATCTAGAGTGTAATTTACATACTTCCTAACGAAGCATGTTTTTAAATACAGTTATTTTATTGTGCAACTTCACAAGCAACAGGAGGAGAATGCTGATGTTGAAGCCATAACTCGCTTGAAAATGCAGCAGTGGGGAAGAAAGGAAGTGTCTGAGGAAGAAACAACTAGAGTTCTGAGTTAGCAGGAGCCAAGATCAGAGCTGATGCCATTTGTCCTCACAGGGTCCCTAAGAAAAAGATCAGTATTGCCCGACTGTCCCTTCAAAACGAGATTTTGTACTTAAGCCCCTGGGAACAATGGCAATTCCAGACACTAAGAAATTATTTGTATGTCATCTTGATTGAATAGATTAATGGGTTTTCCCCTAAGAAATAAACTTTCTCACAATTGTACAATAATCTGATAGAAAGTATTTTGGTTTGAGTATTGTTTCTATTAAATATAAGAAATGGATATTATTAAAATTATTTTGCTTGCACAAAAAACAAATTTACTAGAGCCTAAAAGGTTGTTTGCATAACACAAAATATAAACAGTAGTGTTTATGGTTAAAGCCATGTATCCCAGATCAACTCCCTGAAGAGCATTCTGAATTAATAAAATTTTTATTCTGCATAATACACACATCTAGATGATACATGTGCTGTTGATATTGATCTCAAGCAGATGATACAACTCAACTGTGATAGATGCCATAAACTATTTATGCCATAAAATGTAGAACCTATGTAGAGAGAGAAGGCTGTAACCAGGCTTACATCTAGAAATCTATTTGCAAATCAATAAAGTGGTAGAGTGTCATATGCATGGCAATTAAAGAACTGAAGATCTAATCTAAGGTAGACATGTTATTGATGTGCCTTGAGTGAAGACAAATCTCCCCAGAGGTGAGTATCGCTAACCCAAGAATAACTAACGGGTTTTCACACAGTAAATCAAACAACATTGTCAAAGAACCCATTATATGGGAGAAACTCGGGCATAGTAGCTAACTGAGAACTCTCTGGCCAAGTCAGGATCAGAATAAGGATTGAATTCTACTGATTGTATACCTCAACAGTTTAAAATTAGAACTATGTGAAATATTTAAGCAAATCGCATCTTTCTCTTTATTAGCATATGTGGTAGACTGAATGTAAATTCCCCTAGAATCTTCTAGGGAGTGGCATGATTAAGAGGTGTGTTTGTGGGATAGGTATGACTTTGTTGGAGGTAGGGTGTTACTGTGGGGCTTTTGAGGTTTCCTGTGCTCAAGATACCTCCCAGTGTCACAGTCCATTCCTCTTGCCTTCTGATCAAGATATATCCAGCACCATGTGTGCCTGCTCACTGCCTTGTTCCCTACCATGATGACAGACTGAACCTTGGAAACTATAAGAGAGCTACTTCAATTGTTTCCCTTTTTAGAGTTGCCATGGTTATGGTGTCTACTAACAGCAATAGAAACCTTAACTTAGACAGTATACATTAACTGTACAAAGCAATAGGTTTAATTATAAGTCTTCATACATGTATATCATATCATGTACTTTTAAAAAATCTAGATTTATACACATAAGAGAAAGTGTTCTATATTTGTAA
The DNA here is from genome assembly GCA_001685075.1 of Bramus lutescens. Taxonomy (NCBI): domain Eukaryota; kingdom Metazoa; phylum Chordata; class Mammalia; order Rodentia; family Cricetidae; genus Bramus; species Bramus lutescens. The sequence goes on from LOEQ01005231.1 coordinate 114,162, forward strand.
ATTAAGGCAGACACAGTGGAAATTAGTATGAGGTGCTCAATAGCAACTAAAACTATAACTATACTTGATCCTGCTATTCTATTTCTGAATACATACCCAGAGAAATCAAATCAGCATACAAAGAAGATACAAAAGGACCTCCTACATCAAATGAATCTCTTTTTAAAAAAAATCCAAGAAAACCAAGGTGGGGGGAACACAATCAAACAGGTGAAGCAAACAGTTAAAAACTTGAAATGTAAAATAAAAATAATAAAGAAAACACAAACTGAAAGAGTTCTGGAAATAGAATGATAGCAGAAGATACAAAATAATCTCACACTAGTTCAGAATTACATCTAATAAAGGGTTATGAATTTAGGTGAGACTCACAGATCATTGTCCTAGATGGTAATCCTCTGCACAAATGGGGAACAGGAACTGAATGGAGCATCCTGAGGTGAAAACTGAAAGGAAGAGAATGAGTACCTGCTTTACAGATACATTTATAATATAAGAGACCATGCCCAAGTACACTGTATCTTAAAGGCTATTGGCTGAAGGAGCTCCCATAGTACCTTCCCCTTTTGTTTAAATAAGAGAGTTCTAAAACTGTTGGAGAAGGGATGCTTGTTGGTTCCCAGCCAATTAGCCCTGAAATAAACACACAGAAACTATATTAATTAAATCACTGCTTGGCCCATTAGCTCTAGCTTCTTATTGTCTAACTCTTATATTAATTTAACCAATTTCTATTAATCTGTGTATTGCCACATGGCTGTGGCTTACTGAGTAAAGTTCCCAGTGTCTGTCTCCAGTGGCTCCATGGCTTCTCCCTAACTCTACCTTCTTCCTCCCAGCATTCAGTTTAGTTTTCCCCTCCTAACTAAGTTTTGTCCTGCTATAGGTCCAAAGCAGTTTCTTTATTCATTAATGATAATCACAGCATAAAGAGGGAAATCCCACATCATAAACGCAATACAAAACTGTATACACTAGGAACAGATATCAAATAAAAGATTAGAATTATAATCAGCATGAACAATATTAAGCAAGGAACATATGCTAAATGTTTTAATAAACATTCTATCCTAAGGAGTCTAAATCTTGTATTGGAAATGGCTTGTCTCGATCATGAGAGGATGGTAATTATGGCTATCTAATCTTCAATCCCATAAAAGGCCTGAGAAGAGAGATAATATTACTTGAGTAGGCAGGAAGAGCTATCAAGCAGGTTCCAAAATGTGCAGTAGATGACAGAAACAACTGGCTGCCTGAGCAATCAACTTAAATCTCATTTGCAATGTTGAAGCAACCAACTTTGGCTAAGGCCCAGAGTAAATGATGAACCATTTTCAGAGGCAGGAAAATTTTCAGAACCATCTTACCCAGTCTTGGCAAGATTTTAGAGTCTTTTTTATTGTATCCTGCTTGTTGTCAGCAGTCAAGGAATGGGCAGTTCCTTGTCCAAAGGCCAGTTGTGTCAAAAAGAAAACAAACTCCAAGCAGAGTGCCTTTGGTGCTCAACACTCTTTCCAGAATAGATCGGTGCTACCAGGAGCAATTGTGTCTCATGTCAACAGAACCCTAAGTTATTTAAATGTCATGTTCTACAGATCTTTGAAGTGTCTGAAGGTTACCTATGTAGGCAGAATACAATCTCTATGTATCTAAAGAACCTAATTAGTTTGACTAAAATTATGACAGACTGATCTCCAAAATATATAAAGAATTCAAAAAAATAGACATCAAAATTCTAAATAGGCCTATTAAAAATGGGGTACAGGTCTAAGCAGTGAATTTTCAACAGAAGAACCTCAATTGGCTAAAAGACACTTAAGGAACTGCACAACATCCTTAGACATCAGAGAAATGCAAATCAAAACGATTTTGATATACCATCTTACATCTCTCAGAATGGCAAAGATCAAAAACATTGATGATAACTTATGCTGGAGTGGATGCAGAGTAAGGAGAACACTCCACCATTGCTGGTGGGAGTGAAAACTTGTACAGCCACTTTGGAAATTAGTATGGCAATTTCTCAGAAAATTGGAAATCCTCCTACCTCAAGACCCAGAAATATGACTCTTGGGCATATTCCAAAGGATGCTCAATCACACTACAAGGACATTTGGTAAGTTATGTTCATAGCACCATTATTTTTAATAGCCAGAACCTGAAAACAACTTAGATGCCCCTCAACCAAAGAATGGATAAAGAAAATGTGGTACATTTATACAATGGAGTACTATTCAGCAGTTAAAAAAAAGACATCTTGAAATTTGCAGAAAAATAGATGAAACTAGAAAAAAGCATACCCCAGAGAGGCAAACACGGTATGTACTCACTCATAAGTAGATATTTAGATGTAAAGCAAAGGATAACCAACCTGTAGTCCATGACCCCAGAGAAGCTAGGTAACAAGGAGAACCCTAAAAAAATGGATCTTCCTGGGAAGGGGAAATATACAAGATCTCATGAAAAACTTGGGAGCTTGGGTTGGGGGGAGAATGGAGGGTGGGAAGGGAGGAGGAAGGAAGAAGGGGAGCTGAAAAGAGAACATGAAAGAACAGGATGGTTCAGATGGGGGAAGGACAGAGAGGAAGAACAGGAAAAGAGATATCTTGACTGAGGGAGCCATTACGGGGCTAGCAAGAAACCTGACACTACGGAAATTCCCAGAAATCCACAAGGATGCCCCCAGCTATGACCCTAAGCAATAGTGGAGAGGGTGCCTGACTGGCCTTCTTCTGTAATTAGATTTATGACTGCCTTAATTGTCATCATAGAACCTTCATCCAGCAACTGATGGAAGCAGATGCAGAGATCCACAGAGAAGTTCTAGTACTGAGTTTCCAAAGTCCAGCTGAAGAGAGGGAGGAGTGATAAAATGAGCAAAGAGGTCAAGACCATGATGGGGATACCCACTGAAGCAGCTTACCTGAGCTAATGGGAGCTCACTGACACCAGGCTGACAGCAGGAAACCAGCAGAGGACCAAATCAAGCCCTCTGAATGTGGGTGACAGCTGTATGGCTGAGGCAGTCTGTGGGGCCACTGGCAGTGGGACCAGAATTTATCCCTAGGGCTTGAACTGGTTTTCTGGAGCCCATTCTCTTTGGAGGGATACCTTGCTCAACCTAGATATAGTGGGGAGGGCCTTCATCCTGTATCAAAGTGATATTCCCAACTTAGTTGACTCCCCATGGAAAGCCTTACCCTCTCTGAGGAGTGGACAGGGGGAAGGCGGAGAAAGCAGGAAGAGGGAAGGGAGTGGAAACTGGGATTGGTATATAAAATGAGAAAAATTGTTTTATAAAAGATAAACAAGTTAAGTAGAAAAGAAAAGAATAAACACTATTCTGTCCCATATCTGCCTAGATCTTTCACTACTTAAACAAAAGCTTTAGTACATGTTCATTTTTTTTGTCTTAATGAGTATAACTTATTTACACTTTTTAGAAAGTATCTTTAATACACGGGAGTCACAGAAGTGTTTGTTGAGATAAATTACATGTAGTCTGACTTTAAGGAACTCAGCCTACTGTGTGCCACTCCTGTGAAAGTTCATGATCTATGTAAGTGCATCATATGTAGTAGAAAAAGTCAACAACTGATGGCAGGTTTATAGGCAGAGCACATGTAAAACCTCAACATAAATAATAAGTTCTTTTCACTTAAATCACTTCCCTTATTAGCAAAACAATTGTCAGAATTTTGACTCTTCAGTGTCCTTTCTTATATTAAATACACAAGTGACAGAGTCATTAGTCTAGTAATTTGAGGGAAATTTCCCCTTCCCTAATGATTTATTTATATTTTTTATTTCTAGGAGATGGTTGTATCAATGCTCCACCAATAACACCTTGATTCTATTACTGTCATTCATGGACCTTGTGTGCCTTTTCATTTATCAGTCGGGCTTTAAGGTGACAGTCTCTGCCTTCTAGAAACAGAGACACCAACATGACCATCGATTTCTTTCCTGAAGTGGAAAATAAGAGTTATGTTACAGATGTTTTAGACCCTTACAGAGTGAGGGAAAAAGTCAATGCCTGGCAAAGATAATTTAGTAGAGAGCATCAGATATAAATCTTGCCAAGAAAATTGAAACTGCATTCTTGGAAGGCAGTGCAAATCATTGCTTACATAAGAAAGCTGCTGTGACCCTTAGAAAGGCATATTAATAATGCCCACATCTTCCCTGAAGCCATTGAAACACTGGTGAAGAAGGATGGTTTTTACTGACCATGCCATAAACACAGCTGATAGAGGAGGGACTTCATTGCCTCTAAATAATGGTGTGCCTCAGCATGGATGGTTGTTCCCATAACTTTGTTCTAAAAGTTCCCAGGAGGTCAAAGCATGTCCACATGGAGGTTCACAATTGATGTAGGCAGTCCAACACTTTCAGCTGTAAGCAAAACTATTTAAACAAATTTGCTTATTTGAATTAAACAATGTGAAGGTGGCTAGGCCAGCTGGATGGGAATTCAAAATTCAAAATCAGATTTTACCTTCTGAGGTAACAGAATTGCCTTGAAAATAAACAGTTAAGTAGAAAACACCATGCAGAGAATACTAGGAAAAACAAGACAGGCAGAAAAAAATACAATCTGTAAGTGAGGGGTGACATTCAGCTGCAGGATACGCAGGCTTTCTCTGCGGGTGGAATTTAAGTGTATGTTGGCAGTAGAGAGGACAGGCTGAGCATTCCAAAACCAGGGCACAACACGTGATGACAGATGGAAGGACATGTAAGCAGAAGAGAAATAACCTCTACATCTCTAAATGGCTAACATGTATTTTCATGAACGTGAGAAATAAGGCTGGAAAAGTTAGCAGGGGCAAATGGCACTAGACCACTCCCTACCCCTGCCCTCATCCTGTACATAGCGCATCTACATTTTCTTCACATATTTCTCCTCACTGAAAACGATCCACATATTGAGAATTTTGTTGTGGAATATGAGCTTGTACACTTAAAATTGTGTGTGTGTGTGTGTGTGTGTGTGTGTGTGCAAGCCTATGTGTGTGTGCAAGCCTATGTATGTGTGTGTTTGTGTTGATCATAAAAGAATTTTAAGAGGGAAATGAGGAGTAAAAAGAGGAGAATGGAACACACGTGAAAAGAAATCAAAATTGGAGGAATTTGTCATGGAGAAGGGACCCAGGGAGAGGAGGGTCNGGGAACAATTGAAACAAAAGATAGGACACACATGTTTAAGAATGTTGTAATGAAATACATTTCCTTGAATGTTCTCCATGAAAATCAATTTTTAATTTATGAAAGTAAGTGCCAACAGTAGTGGCACACAGCTCTAATTCCAGCAACCAGGCCAGGGCAAGTGAATCTCTTTGATTTTGAGACCAACCTGGTCTATAGAAAAAGTTCCAGGACAGTCAATGCTACATAGAGAGAGACCCTGTATTGGAAACAAAATTGAATGAATGCATGAAAATAAGAAAGACAAGTTAGGGCATCATCTGGAAATAACAGAGGTTCATCTTAATATTTTTGAAGAGCAACTATTTCCAAACATTAAAAACATGAAAGTTTTAATTTAAGCCAAATAGTATGTTGAATCCTAGAATCAAAATGAAGATGTTCTGGAATGAAAGCCTAGAGCTTTCTACTTCCTTGGCCATCTCACCAGGAAAGCAGCCTCTGGGGGCCGGGAGGAGAGGATGACATATACATTTCCCGCAGTTGTCTAAAATGCAGCTCTGTGAAGCTCTACTTTGAAGGAAAGGCTGTGCAATAGAGTTGCAGGAAATAAGAGATTGCACTTGGCCCCACTGCTTATAAGTTCCACTGTAACTTTCTCCTGCACACTGCATTCTTTGGTTGTTTATAATTTCATGCATAAGGTTTAAGACCTGCAGTTTTTCCCATCAACTTTGCATGTCAGTCCTGAAATCATACATGCAAGGAACATTATACATACTTAGAAGGTTATATTTAGAAATATGTATGAATATACATTTGCATAAATTCTTGTAATAGCTATTAGTGAAAACAGAAGCCATGAATTTGAATTTGAGAAAGGGGTCTATATGGGAGGTTTGGAGTGAGAAAAAAAGAAGTGTGAAATTGTGATTATATTATATAATCTCAAAAACAAAATAAACACATTTCTTAAAGAAAAAGGTATTCTACCATCTTAACAACTCTAGCTGGGAGAAAAAGCTTCCTGCATATGAGCCTCCAGGGAACACACTCAGTGTTTAGCAGTTGTCCTCCAAGATGCTACTATCTGGCACGGTTCATCTGAATCTTAATCTTGGCAAATTTCATCACGACCCAAAACCCTCTCCTCAGACAACGTCATCTCAGAAGTCACGTGTTATGGAGCCAGTCACATGCCAACTTCGGCTTTATGCTTACAACTGATTTCAGACGTAAGGAAGAAAGCTCATGTAAACTACAAATTCAATTTCTTTCTGAAATATTGAGTCTTAAATGGTGACTCTCTTCTGACTACAGAATGCTTTCTAGTCCTTTCTCCTGACTCTGGAGTTCATTTCTCTGGACCATCCTCAGTCGGCCTCCTTTCCTCAGCATCTGGCATGTAGCAGAAACACTGATAACTCCTACTTTCTGCTCAGTCCTAGAGAAGCAAGCCATCTTAAGATGCTCATGAGTACTTACACCATGGTGCAGACATTTTTGTTGAGCTTGACAGATCCTCTAAGATATGGTAACCTGTGGGAAATGCTTTCCTGCCTCCTTCCTCAAATGTTGAGTCTGTTCTGGTGTACTCCCTGCCTATACTTTTGTTTCCTTTTCTGCCAACTTTGGTCCACACCAAGGATTTTGATTTCATCATGCAATAAATGCATTGACCTTACGGAAGACTGGCGGTTGTCATGGGAGATAAAAGTTAAACGTTAAGGCGTAGGTTTCTGTATCACAGCTCTTTTCATGTTTTTCTCACTTCTGTCTCACACAGTCTCTGCAATTTGAAATAAAGTATGCCTTTTCCCACTACTTTTCTTTTAGTGGGGAACCTACCAGGTCAATTTGTCTTCCTCTTTCATCCCAGGAATTGCAGGGTCTGAATTTCCTTACGCTTTCTGTGGTGGGCTGGGCTTATAACATAAAGGATTGAATGACCAGACTGTATGCCTTGAACTTTCTAACACGGACCTTAGAGTTATAAAAGTGCTTCGGGGCAGTTTCTGAGAGTTGGGGTAACTCTCAAATGTTGGCATTTAGGTATCTAAACAGTTTCTTTGACAGATAGCTCCAAATAATAGACCAAATGAAAGAAAGATAAAATTTTAATTAAACATGTTGTATCACCACTTCATTACAGATTTGCAATGCTGAGAAACAGAGTGCTGATGATATACTTTCATTATAGGCAAAGTGAAAATAATCACAAAGCTAACAGTTTTCATTGGTAAGTAATTTTACCAATATGACTGTCCAAAGCAAGAAAAAAAAAAAGTCCACAGCATACGACACGTAAAGCACTACCTCGGATTGTTGCCTCTCTACTGATGGCTTCTCATTTCTCCTGGTAGGATTTGCTTCAGTACCCAGATAGCATCTACTTATCAGAGCTTAAACAAAACAAAACAAAAAGGAAAGAAAAAGTCAGGAAGCTTCATTCCTCCCTTCCTTCCTAACTGTTCTGTAGAGGTATGAACTAATAACACCACTAACTGGACTGAGGAAACACTCATTACCCACCAGAGTTACACACTCAACTGGGTTCCGCGGGTCCTAAGAGACTGTAGGAGATTTGCCAAGACTTCTTCTGGAGAATAGAATAATGGAAACTAAAAGTGATTTTTTTTATCCCATTCATGCAGAGAAATGTTTCCTCTCTTTCTAAACCACAAGAACCTGAAAAACTGAAGGAAAACAAGAGAAGATAAAATACCAAACTAGTTTATGTAGCAGCTGGAAGGCTGTGTATGAAAAGCACGGGATTCAGAATCCTTTCCTAGAGAAATAAATGTTAGCATTGTGACCTGATTCACAGGAAATTGGGAAAGAAAAATTTTAAGTAGTGAGAAGAACTCTCAGACAGACCTTAATATTAACCAAAGCTATCAGACCCTTCCTTGATGCTTCACACTGAGGGGCAACTCTCAGACATGAAATGATGCCAAATTCTGCATTTGTACTAGAGATAATACCAATATGCCATTCTAAATTAGTTTCATATTCTATACACTGAATAGGTTGTAGAACAAAAGAAATATCTCAATATGATATTAAAAGATGTTTATAGATATTTAAGTTAATATATTTGTTTTATTCTTAACAGGAAGTTCTGGGGACTGAATACCTTAACATGCTAACTTCTGAGAAGAAAATGGACTATAAAAGAACCTTTGGCCCCCTGTGGCCTCTATTTTATAGTATTAAAAAGTACTGTAAAATCAACCAAAGGAAGGAATCTATCAATAGTTTTGTCCAGCTTTGATGTCAAATAACTATAACAATGACCAGATATTTTTAAAGATGCAATACTGGTACTCATAGCTTGTCAGTAATCAATATCTGTTCATTTGGACAACAGGACCACTCAGTAAGAGAGAAATAATGTCTGGTACTTAGAAACTTATTCAACTACTTGGGGCTGTGAGGTCGTGGGTCTTGGAAGAGAACTGACTGTTCCCTGTTTACTAGACCATCATATTTCTAGCTACATTCTAAAACTTATCACTGAACCCACAGATAAATGTAGCTCACTTTCAAAGGAGCCATTCTTTACAGATAACTGAAACCATTAAGGGGAACCACAACAGGTCATAATATACGGACCATCCAATTGTGTGGCTCCCAGTCCCAGTGGGCCTATCCTCAATATAACTACTGTACCTAAGGGTCAGAGGACATCTCAGAAGAGGAGAGTGAAAAGATTGAAAGATACAGAGGAATGCAAAGTCGGCTGTGAGGTTGTGTTTCCTGGAAACGATAGGGAAGGTTCAACCATAGTACTTCAATAAGACATGAGCAATAATAATACCAATATTCATGCTAACACAGAAGAAAGAAATCTCATGGGTTCCTACCAATAGACAAAGAGCTACAATGACTACTAAGAGAAAGAGAATTATCATTTCCCAGACATGAGCCCTGCAGTTGGTTATCCAAAACAAAGTGATCAGCCCTGAAATCATATCTACACAGCCACATGAGATTCATCGAGTTGTATTTATGCAGTTATATCTATATACATCTACAACAATTATAATAAAAAGAGGCCATCAATTTGAGAGGGAGTAAGGGGAAACATGGAGGGTTTGAGAAGACAGGGAAGAGGGAAGAGATATTTCATAGTTGAAGTTTTCAAAAATTAAGAAAAATTTGGAAATTCCAAAGAGCTATATATGAAATACAAGAGGCTTATAGAAAGATGAAACAGTGGAAGAAAGAGGAGGAAAAATTATATGAAGTCACAAATGGTTTAGAATCGTGTGGGAGAGAAAGGATTACATTCATCATCATCTGGATTATTCCACGTGTGCCTATTTCCTTCTCAAAAAGTATCAGTCTGGACAAAAGTGAGCAGTTACATAATTGTGGCCACAAAGTAAAGATCAACAGCTACAATTCATAGTGAGTATATGCTGTTTAGTTCTTTCTTCTTCCTTGAAACTATCCTTCCAATTTTTAATTTAATTGTTTTTGAATTTCATGCCTAAGTATTGCATGTACATCCCTCCCTTCCTTTCCAGCTCCTCCATTTGTCCTCAGATCCCTCTAAAATTCTATCCTTAAATTTAAGCTTCACTGTTTTACTTTTATCATTTCTTACTGAGCTTAACTGTCTTCAGTATTTCTACTCCCTTCTCAAATATTATGAAGATATTAATATATTTTATGGCTCTAGTCCATTTTTGCTAAAGCTTTTGAATTGGCGCCATTATAAAGACTTGGCATAAGCTGTTAACATTTTCACAGTCTTAGTTAAGTTTTACCAGTCTCCTCTCCGTGTTCTTCACGTCACCCTCTTTCTTCCCTTTGGTGAGATTTACCTTCTTGTCAACTTACCAATTTATCTTCCATGAGATATTGTGGTTTTGATCTTTGTAGATCTGAGAAAGTCTTCCCGTTGACTGTCTACAAGAAGATTTTAACTGGATATAACAATCCCAGTTAAGAATTTATTTCCATCAGTGCTTGGAGAGCATTTAGTGCTCCCTTCCCAAACCCTTTCTTTCTTATCTAAAAGGGACACTTTGTCTTGCAGCTGTTCTTGTGAAGGGCTTAGCCCCTTCTTGTCTGAGTTGCTTTTCCCATTGCTGTGATAAAATATACCAACCAAAAATACATCAATGACAAAAGGAGTGTTTTTGCTCATAATTGTTGGGACAGGTCATTATGGCAGGGAAGTCCAGGCAGCTAGAACCAAGGCACCACACTTACTAACAGTCAGGAAGCAGGGAGCAATGAACTTGAACACGATGCCCTCTTTTCCCATAGAATCACCTCCCTCTTCGTCTCATGCGCTTACTTCATCTCATCCTTCTCCAGCACATCAAGAAGTTTGTCTCCCAGGTGATTTTAGATCTCATCAAGTAGAAGAAAATCAGTACTAACCATTAAAGCAATCTTTTTTTTCCTTTCAGATAATTTACATTACTTTCTTTTGTCTAACGTTTTTAATGTTTGCCACTGGGACCACAAATTGATATATTTGTGTTGATTTTACTTCAAATTTTATTCCAAGTTTATTAGATTTTTACAATTTTATTCTATTTTGAATGTTTATAGGGTATAGGGGGTGATACTGTGTGCATGAGTAGAGTTTCTTCTGAAGGCCAGGGGCAATGGTTGACCATGGAGCTGGAATTACAGGTTGTTGTAAACTTGTGGGTTCTGAAACCCAAATTTGAATCCTCTGCAGGATTAGTCTGTTTGGGGATATTTGTACACTGGGTGAAGATGTATTTGCTGTGTATTGGTTATTACAGTGCCCAGAACTAGAGAGGTAGTTGAACTCTTGAAGAATTGATGATCATGATTATTTTACATAAAAGATACAAATGAAATTTTATGAATAATGATATTATAAAAGTGACAACCTTTCCCACTATGCCTTGGTCACCATTATTTTCTCCAAGAATGAGGAGATTTATTCTTATTTAGACTTATTTTAATTAACAAGATTTATTTCCTCCTTGATAGTTTGTTGTAATTAATATTTGGACAGAACTGAGAACAAAATATTGGATGAACCACTTAATGCAGCCTGGACTTGCTAATGGGAGACAGTTAAACCCAAGATGCTGCAGACAGCCCTGAGGTGCTTCCTCAGAGACACTGGCAGAGACACTCTTTGAGGCTATTCAGATCTCATAACACCCATGAAAAGAGTCTAGAAGTTCTTGTCACAGATTAATACAGCATTCCCACTCACAAACCCTGGTGGGGGCGCTCCTGTGGTTCAAGGTGTATTTATAGAAAAACTACTTGAAATAGAAAATGACATTAAAAGTTCAACATGGATTTGCTCACCAAAAATGAAATACTAATAAAACTGGAACTAGAAAATTGAATGTTTTACAAATATTGCTTAAGTGATAATTTAATAAGTATTGGTATTACAAAATTCTGCTTATGTAATTTCTCAATCTATATCTATAATATTTCTTACATATATGTTTGCTGATAATTCTTGGATTACTTTTTCTCTATGAAACTTCTGCAGTATCATTCTAAGTAGGAAAAAATGATGGCCTCTCTATCGAATAATCAAATAGCATTTTATCTCATGAAAATTTTGAATGTGCATCGTGAGAAATGCATCTTTCATTACACTGCTGTGTCTGAATATTAGAACATTCCACAAACTAGTTTCCAGTTGACTCTTTTAAGATCTGACATAAGAAGACACATTTGCACTAGAGAGTGGCATCTAGCCCTACATTTGTGTGTGTGTGTGTGTGTGTGTGTGTGTGTGT